>CM029555.1:20622454-20737459 GCA_017141385.1 Sogatella furcifera
ATAATTAGCAAACAAGATTGTACCAGAATAAAAGTATAAAACGCTTAGCTTCGGACAACTTGTACACTGGGCGCATTGATTCAGCTGCCCATAAACAACCAATTGGATAAGTCAATAAATAAGATTAGATAAGAAATCGTTTGACCGAATTTTAGACTTTCTTCTAAAAATTTAAAAATTAATACGTCCATTCCTAACTGATTTACAAGACCATTGTCACAAGCATGCAGTCAACCAAAGTTTATATTAGAATATCTTATTATCAAATCGAAATCTCGTTTATTACACAATCTATGTACAGTTCATATAAAAGGAATATGTTATATGCAATATTATTAATACAGTACTAAACTGAATTTTATTTATAAGTAAGGGGATCGGAATGAGCTGAGACCTGTGCGTAGTCTCAAATTGGAATTAGAAAATTCGAGTGTGGAGTGAGAGCAGAGTGAGAAGACGGAAATTCATAACAAGATTGAGGATTGAGGTGCTGGAGATGAAAATAATTTTCAAGTAGTTAACAAGTGTCTATTTCGAAATTATGGATATTTTGTGAAGTAGAAAATTCTTGATAAGACAGTATCAATGAAAAGAAAGTTGAATTTGCACTAATATAGTAATGATACATAATACTATTCAAATGATCGATTGAAATACGGTAGTCAGCTAGTGTCAAGTGTTCACTGTAGTATTCAGTTGAAACTTTTATTTTCAAGTCAATAATAAATTGAAATCAGTTCATGATATGATTTCCGAACAATTAAGTGTTGAGTTATCACAACTATTGCTATAATGTGTAATATCGTTTTTGAAAAATTATGTATGCCATTTTTTATCCACAGGATTTCCATCAGTGGGCAAATCGACGTTGTTGAGTACGTTAGCTGGGGTTTACTCTGAGGTGGCTGCCTATGAATTCACCACACTCACAACTGTTCCTGGTTGTATCAAGTACAAAGGAGCTAAAATACAGGTGAGCTACTTCCCAGTTTACAAAAAATATTTCACAAATTTTAATTATACTTACAACAATATTTCGACATTTATCTATTTGAAAGTTTTCCTGAAGCTATACATTTCCTTCATGTTTGCATTAACTATTTTTGATATCTAGAAGGTAAAAGGAGAAATCAAAATACTTTTCATTTAATACATGTAAATCTGGTGTTGACACTGATGTTAGTTGAACACTGGACTCATTTACTTGGTATAGTGGCCAGTTAATTTCCTAGTTTTTTAGTGAAAATATGTTTTTTCTTATGTAAATTGCCTTGAAATTTTGACTAGATTTTAATGAAAATTGTGTTTGAAATAGTAAGGGCTACTCCTGTTCTTTCTCTCAACATGCATTCTTGTCATTAGATTAATAGATAAAAAGATGCAATAAAACTCATTCGTTCGTTGTGTTACAGCTGCTCGACTTGCCCGGTATCATAGAGGGCGCTAAGGACGGCAAAGGTCGTGGACGTCAGGTGATAGCCGTGGCTCGTACTTGTTCCCTAATTTTCATTGTACTGGATGTACTCAAGCCGCTGCAGCACAAGAAACTCATCGAACACGAGCTGGAAGGCTTCGGCCTTCGACTGAACAAGGCCCCGCCCAACATTGTGTTCAGACGCAAGGAGAAGGGAGGCATCAACCTGCAGACAATGGTGCAGCAGAGTGAACTCGATCTCGACTTGGTCAAGTCGATACTGTCCGAGTATCGAATACATAACGCCGACATCACGTTGAGGTATGATGCCACCAGTGACGACTTGATTGACGTGGTTGAAGGCAACCGCATCTATGTACCCTGCATATATCTTCTCAATAAAATTGGTGAGTTTGCTCTACTTCTGGCAATTTATAATAACTTATAGATTATGGATATATACAGAGTGTTTCAGGTGGAATGTGCTTTACTTATCAGGTTGATTCCTTGAACCAAGAAGAAAAACCCCGTTCCATGTGACATGGAACGCTTTGTTACAGAGATAAAGATTTCAAAAGAAATTGATTTTTTAGAAGCTTTATTCAGGTTATAAAATTATCAAATCCAATGTGAAAAATTAGCTGAGGAATTCAATGAAACCAGTTGGAAGTTACGAACTTTTCATCTCATTTTACGTAGGGATTAATCATTTTAGAACCTGAATGAAGTCTTCAAAAAATTTATATATTTTTAAAAATATCAATTTTCTGTCATCGTTATCTCGGGTAACAAAGCATTTGTGGGGATTTATCCCATGGAACTTTTTTCCTTACTTAGTATAAGGGATCAGCCTGAGAAGAGAGAAGTTTCGAACATTGCTCCTGAAACAACCTTTATTCTTTATTGAAGTTGATAAGTTGACTAATTCCACAGCATTGTTTGAAGATAATAATACAAATACTACCCTCGAATATTCAAGAACAACAAGATAAGTGAGTTCAAGGAAGTTGTTATTGTATCCTACTTTATTGGTTGAATTCTTCTGTTTCAGATCAAATCAGCATTGAGGAACTGGACATTATTTATAAGATTCCACACTGTGTGCCTATATCAGCTCATCATCGATGGAATTTCGACGATTTACTAGAGAAAATGTGGGATTATTTGAAACTCGTTCGAATGTAAGTAAATAACATATGATTAGATATTTATTATTATATATTTTATTGGATTGTATTCTTGATCATAATAATAATAATAAAACTATGGAAACATGAGAATGGACAGTCATGCTCATTCTATTTCCAACTACTTACTGAAAACAAACTCCTCAAATTTTGAAAAATTTCCAACAAAACAGAAATCCTTAAATTGCATATCTCAATATTGTTCTACTACTATTATTCACCTATCGAATACAGTATATACATGGATATTTTAAAGGAAATACCTCCTAGTCTCTATCCTAGTCTCTTTCAAGGCCAAGTGTTAATGGAAAGGATATCCTTATTATCCTTTCCCAAGAATGGACATATATATGTCTAAACTTCGCCTTTTCACTTAGATAACTTACACTCCTTATTCATTTTGCAGAACCACGAATTAAAATTTTGCATTCATTACTTCACCGTTTTATCGAATTTTTACTAGAAGTTTCTATTTTGTGAAATTTAAAGGATAATTTTGTTTTACTCATTTATTATATTACAATGTAGAATCTAAGCCGAATTTTGTTATCTATTTGAATAAAGTAATCTAATCTAATCTAATGTTATGGTTGAATGTTAATGGGAGGGATGTCTTTGAACATCACTCTCTAAGAATGGACATTTATATGTCTAAAATCCGCCATTTTATGTGAATATTGCACAAAACTATATTACCTTTAGCTTATTTAATCCCATGTCTGAGTCATTTCACAAGTTTTCATAGTCAACTCAACTTAGTCGAACTGTGTAATTAGTCTCATTTTTCATTCTCATAGCATATGATTAAAACTGTTATACTGCATTATCTAATCTACATGAATCTGATGCCCGGTTTTTCTAAGCACACTGAGGGACCCCCAAGTTTACATTCAACAGTTTACATTTTAGTGCATTCCATTTGAAAAAAAATGCACTATTGGTCTTGACCGGATAATCGCAAATGTATGATGTGATATATTTTTTACACGTTTCCGAGCCCCCAGAACGCGAATCCGGTATCCTTTCAAATTCATATATCTCTCTCTCTATACAGGGTGTTTCAGGAGGAATGTGCAATACTTCTCAGGCTGATTCCTTACACCAAGTAGACAAAAAAGTTTCATGGGACCAACCCCCAAAAACACTTTGTTACTGAGATAACAATGGCGGAAAATTGAGATTTTTCAAAACATATTAATTTTTCTAATTTTTTAGAGGCTTTAGTGAGGTTTTAAAATAATCAATTCCCATGTAAAATTACCTGATGAATTCAATGAAACAAGTTCCAAGTTTGTAACTTCAACGGTTATTGAGATAATTGGAAAAATATGCTAAAAACGCCATTTTTCAACAATAAGGTTTATAAATGGATAAGGAATCATACAATTGTATTTTTTATTAATGGAAGTTGTAGAGAGTCGGATTGTAAAGAAAAAGTTAAATGGCGGCGATTGTGTAAATCTTACCCAAATCTCAGAAATAGCGATCATATATCGCAAAATTGACAAAACATAGAACAAGTGATGAATTTGTGTTTAGTAGCGATTTTGCTATTTTTGATCGCTATTTCTGAGATTTGGGTAAGATTTACACAATTGCCACCATTTAACTTTTTCTTTACAATCGGACTCTCTACAACTTCCATCAATAAAAAATACAATTCTATGATTCCTTATCCAGTTTTAGCCCTTATTGTTGAAAAATGGCGTTTTTTAGCATATTTTACCAATTATCTCAATAACCGTTGAAGTTACAAACTTGGAACTGGTTTCATTGAATTCCTCAGCTAATTTTTCATAGGAATTGATTATTTTAGAACTTCACTAAAGCCTCTAAAAAATTAGAAAAATTAATATATTTTGAAAAATCTTAATTTTCCGCCATTGTTATCTCAGTAACAAAGCGTTTTTGGGGGTTGGTCCCATGAAACTTTTTTGTCTGCTTGGTGTAAGGAATCAGCCTGAGAAGTATTGCACATTCCTCCTGAAACACCCTGTATATATATATATATATATATATATATATATATATATATATATATATTAATATATGTACAGATTCTTGTGAACACGATAACTCCCGAAGGGCTTGTCGGAGAGCGACCAAATTTCGCACAAAAATCATTAGTGTTAATATCTCGGTCAAGTTCGTTAACCAGCCAAATTGGTTCAAGGGTAAGGGGTGAAATTAGGGGATGAAAATTTTGAAAAATCACTACAAATCGACCAATAACTTGATCGTTTTGAAAATTGATGTGTATAATACCCTTATTATGCCCTACAATTTGAGCCATCAACGAAAAAAATCCAATTAAAAATGGTGGAGAAAATTGCGAATAATATGCCTTAAATGGTGTTTTTCATGGGTTTTTCGAAACTGGCACCTTTGAATTCATACCCTGAATAGCGCATTATAAGTCATATGATTTGAGCCATCATAGAATTGCATTTGAAATGCACTCTTTCCGACCGCCAGCTGCCGGAACGAACTTTTTATGTACTTAGCATAGAAAATGCTGTTCTATCAAAATTCGAGTGTCACTCAAGTTTGAGTGTGCTCGGAAAACCCCGGTATTAGTATACATTCTCTGTCATAAACCAACTCTATTACAGGCTCTCCGTTAAGTTTCGGGCAAAGTTTTAAAAATTCTCCAGGATCGCCATTCACGAAAATTTTCTATTTCAGTTAACGAAACCGATAGGTCAGTTGCCAAATTATTAACGTTTGGTTGACATTGAAAACATTTTCTGGATTGCGATAATTTATAAAAAATGTTCTATTTCAGTTACACAAAACCGAAAGGTCAGTTGCCAGATTATGAATCACCGGTTGTTTTGCACTCTGAAAGGAAATCCGTCGAGGACTTCTGCAATAAGCTGCATAGATCTATTGCAAAGGAATTCAAATAGTAAGTATTCCATTTATTTTCATCCATACAATATTGGGCAACTTATATAATCACTTGATACCTTTTTTCATTAACATAGATATCCAGTAAATTGATATTATTCATTTTATTTTTTCCATTTATGAAAAAGTTTCAATGTAGGTTGTTACTCTTGAAAGCAAAACGGACGCAGTACCGCCGTAAAATGAGTTTATGAGCTCAAAACGTTTGAAACAGAATGTTTCACTATGATGTATCAGTACTCTACTGTTAATTCAATTGAGGGGAGGGATATTGTGCCTCAACTTCTAAATTTCTAAAATAGTTCTCATTTAACCAATTCAATAAAACCTCAAGAAGGGTTTCATTTGGTTTTCATCACACTTTTATTAACTTGAATCAAGAATATGAATAGAAGATGAATCTTGAATACAAGATGAATTGAGCTAATTTAACAGTCATGGAGAAATTTCTTAGACCTGAACTTGCTTACATCACTTATATAATGTACTAAATGGAAAAATAAACACACTCATCCATTGATCTATCCACTCTGTACCCTTTCAACTCAGAAAAACTGTAGGCCTATTGATAGTTTGTATTGTGTCTACTTTTCTGTTGAATCTATAAAGAAACGTGAATTGAAACTTGTTGAGGGAGTCTTACTTAGTTCTCATTTTGGTGGAATACATTATCTACAAATTTATCATAAACAAGCCGGCAGGCTCGCTTCGCTCGCCTTCTACGCCTAGCCAGGGGGCTCCGCACCCTGGACCCCCGACAGTATCAGCAGTGTCAGTGAGTCAAACAGGCTCGCTTCGCTCGCCTGCATGACCTCTGTCAGTGTAAGCTGAGACAAACAGGCTCGCTTCGCTCGCCTGCAAATTCCGTTCGGAAGGGATTCAAAACTTATTGAACACAGCATTTCTAGATCTAATCTGGACCTGTTCACCAAATTTCGACATTTTCTACCAATTTATTCTCGAAAAATCCAAGAAAAACTCTGAAAATTCCGAAAAATAGTAAAACGCTGATATTGAGCGTAACCTTGGGAACTATATCGTACATAGTTTGAAACTTGATTCAATATCTTCCAAATTAGTTTATCTATAATATCGCTGAACCATTGAATTTACAGTAAGGATTGGTCGTATCAAGGCGGAAGATATGCAACCCGCAAAACATCTAAAATTTTGTAAAACCTGATTACTGGCGTAATCTTGAACGGAATTCAAAAATATCTTAACACAACATTTCTAGACCTTTTCTGAACATACCTACCAAATATCAACATTTTCTACCGAAAAAAATTTGGTTCTCAAAAAAATTGAGGAAACGCCGAAAAGCTATAGAAAAACTTAAATATTTGGCGTATCCTTGAAAAGTTCCTAAAATCCATTCTTAGCGCGCGTCTAAACGTCCAACTGAACATGCCTGCCAAATTTGAACTCATTCGGTTCAGTGAATTTTTAGTTCTGGTGATGAATCAGTCAGTGCCATTTCGCTTTTATAGATATAGATAATATAGTTATTGATGGCTTCATTATACTGAATATTTATGTTATATTATTACTTTTTATATTAGGCTATTATATTTTTCAAGTCTTTCTTGTAACTTGATGTAGTTTTAGTATGAAGTGTTTATCATGAAAAACTAATAGATTTTTCTCATCTTTGTTTTACAGTGCCTTAGTATGGGGATCATCCGTGAAACATCAGCCCCAAAAAGTTGGCAAAGATCATATACTCAACGACGAGGATGTTGTACAAATTGTCAAAAAAGTTTGAAATAAAGCCGAGATTGACAACTATAAAATAGTGCCTTCTAATTTCAACTTTGTTCGTCAAGCAAATAGGATTAGAGTAAAGTGAAGAGTTCGTCTTATCAGAATGGTAATTCACTTTGAATATTTATTTTAAATCGTCCATATATTTATTCATATTTATATTCCATATATTCTCTATTTTTTACTGATTGGTGGTTAAATCGTATATTGATCTTGCTGCATAAATTTGCCATTACTTTAATATAGTAATCTCATTTGAGAATACCTCTAAGAGTGCGAAAGAGTGCGAAACATGTTAGTGTCACAATAAAAAATACTAAAAAGGTACTGAAATTTTGATATTTATGTATTGATATAATTATTGATAGTAGCCATTTACCATTATGTATTATAATGTAGCGGTTCCATTGCATGCCATTTGGGACTAGTTGCGAGAAGAAGAAAATCACACGCTTGACAAAATTTGTTTTGTTTTTGGCAAAATTAATTGTCTCTAGATTGGGGTTCCTTTTCGATCCAATTCACATTCAATATAATTGAAGGAATAGGGTGATAAAAAATTTGTTTTCTTTCCATTCGTCTATTATTTATTCATTTTTATTGGAATTTTATATTTGTAATCACTCAACAAAACCTTGAACATTATACAGTAAGAAACTAAGAAATAAACCAATTTATAGTAAAAATAAAATACATAATTCACCCCTTATCTTCTATACATTTTACATTAACATTCTGGTTAATCCAGAGAAATTGAAAATAATACGTGAAATGAAATAATGAACTAGTTTTTGAAGAAAAAACACAATAAGTAGAATATTCAAGTAATTGGAACTAAAATCTAATAAAATGCTATATTTATTTTAATTTCTAATAAATGGTGATGTCTTTGATAGATCTTAAATTGCATAGAAATTCTTACCAATCAAGTAAGCGGTTCAATAGGAATTTGAAAAATCAACTCAAAAACCATTCGAGTAGCGTGGCACAAATGACTAAAATTAACAATTCAATTGAAATAAGTTACAATAATATAAATAAATCCATCATTCTGGATCCATCTTTCTCGATTGAGTTGTATAGCACTAATGAATGAAGTAAACAAGAAAAGGAAGTTATTCTGAGTTATTCCATCTACTTTTCGTCGATTGAGTAAGCTGGCACTAAACAATTCTATGGGATTTCAATTTTGAAATTCAACACAAATTTCTCGTGTAACTTTGCACAATTAATAAAAATTAACAACAGAAAGACTAGATGAGTGAAACTCTTTTATCACATTTCTCATCTATTCATCCTATCTCATATCATCTACCAAACACAATATAATCTTGAAGGCTCGTCCACACCTGTTCGTTTTTAAGTCAAGTAGCCTTACAAAAAAGTCGAATCTATGCTGTGTTGAGTGATACTAAAATAATATTGATAGATATAAAATCATCAAGTCAAGAATGAATGGTTTTATCTTTGTATAAAGCTATTTGAATTATATTTTTTCGTAGTCTTTTCGACTCTTCCAACATTCAACATTTTCATGAATGTCTACTTATTTTTATATTGAATTTTTGAAGTAAAAATCAATATTTGAAATATTTTTTTAAACTCTTGATTATTTTTTACTTTAATAACCTTCCAAATTTTCAATTGATGTTTCATAGTTTTTCAACTTCAGCAGTCAAAATGTGTGAATTATTCAAGTTTTAAGTTTCAACATAACTTCTATTTTTAATACCAACTAATCGAAATTATTAGGAAGAAGAGACGTTTTGCATTTGTTTATATCTCGTATTGTAATATTGTGAATCTCCGATTAATTACTCAACTTTATCAGTTATTAATGTGTTCTGTACGGTAAATAAATTATAAAATCCGGCATAGTTGGCTTAGAAATTACTTAATCGGGCGTATCTTCAAGATCAAGGCAACTTGACTAAAAAAAAGTTGGTATGCACAAGCCATAAAGCCACCTGTACACGAGGTTATTAGTAACCCACTACTAACCCGGTGTACAGTAGGCTTTAGAGTAGGTTGTCTTTTCGTCTACTCTTCCTTGGTCTGTGGCAGCGGTGGGGGTGGCGGAGGGCGTTTCTGTGGCTCGGACACAGTCATGTAGAGCACGGGGCCGACGTCGCCTTTCATTCCGTTGCAGGTGTAGGAGTTGATAAGGCGTTCGCGCATTTCCCATCGGCGGCGTTCGCGCTCTGACTTCTGAACGCGAATCATGCGACCTAGCGAGTAGGCGAACAGCACTCCCACCAACTGAAAATAACAATAAGTCAGGCCTTTTGGTTTAGGTCCAAAACTATATGCTGTCCAAGCAAAGAAGACCCTCTGGCAAGATGGGAAAATTACTCCACCTTGGTCAATATTTGTTGAAGAATTATAAATGTGGTCTTAATAGTAGATCAAACTGTTTCCTACAATTTGAAATCAAATTGATAATTTTTGAACCAATATTGCTTCTACCCCGCGCGCGCTGTGAATGGAATTTCTCAGCCAGCTTCCCCTATCGCTGAGAATAGTTGAAACATAGTCAGAAAATATAATTTAAATGAGAGACTGTACAGAAGAATAACCGTGCGCCATTCTTTATTAATATTCGCTATATTTATCAATACTCGTATTAAGTAGTTCGTTGTTATTTTGATCATCTACACCAGAGGGCGGCTCTATAATATACGAGTAATATAATCAGTAATAAAGTAGTGAAAAGTGATGTTCTCATTAAAAATAGCAATTAGAAAATTATAGTTATAGAATTTGTAAATCTAGGCTAATTAATTTTCATACTTAAGGTATCATACCTGCGTTTTTTTCATACTTAAGGTAGCGTTCCCAAGCGGCAGCTCTAGCTTCCCGACTCTAGTTGCGCTGCTCTAGCCATTGCAACTGTATTCCCATAACTATATTATAAATGTTCATTAAGTTATTAGGGATACTAATGAGTAATAAATCAATAAATGAGTGAATTTCACTTGAAAATTACTTGAAAAGGGTTCTTTGATTATTTATTGATTCATTATACATTATTAGTAGGTCTAATAACAAATTGACCATCTATAATATAGTTATGTGAATAGAGTTGTGATGGCTAGGGCAGCGCCGCTTGGGAATACTACCTTTTCCAAATGATGTTTACAAACTCCAAATAATGCTTTCTCGAAAGTGCCACCACAGTAGTATAAACATTGATAACGTAATTATTTTAATAAAAGTAAAATCACTACCAACTAACCTGCATGAAAGCAATACTGATAGCGGTGGCAACCAAGAGCAGAGTACTCTCTCCGATCATAAAATGCAATTTGGGCAGACATCCGCGGTTAAATGTGGCAATGCAGCGGTTATCGCTCAGAAAACGCTCGCAACACGACTCAGGCACTTGAAACGATTCCATTTGCACGGGGGCAAGGATTCCTTCCCAGTCTGACGGCCTTATTATTCCACAGCACTCCAGCTGAAAACCAGGAGTAATTCTTGAAACTATGATATTAGGGAAGTACTATGGTTCCCTATCTATTCATGCTTTCAAAGTAGATGAACCAATTATATTTCTTCATTCATCACAGCTCTTTACTGTGAATATTCAAATTAAGTGGTGCAAATATAGTCGTATTCCACCTCTACAGTTTTTGCCTGTACAGTTGAAGATAAGAAAACAGTTGAACACCAAAGATGTCAATGGTCAAAATACCACAAAAAATTTCCGGAGCTCATTTTTACTCAAAGTACATTGTAAAGTTGAATATATTTAATCAGCATTGATCAATAAATAATCCTACTTTTACTATAGATGTGTAACAAAATCAGAACATAATACTGTATAGTACATAATACTACTAAATATTACTTACTATAATACTAGTAAACACATGAAAAAGAGTACTTTGATTCTTATTCCCTGTTTATCATAATTGCATCAGTTGTAGACCTAAATAACCTGAATCCTTATAATACTGAACATTACTGTACATCCCTATGTGTATGAATAATATTGTTTTATAATACTGTATATTGAAATTCATAATGGAACTAATGTATTGACACAGCGCAAAACTCCGCCCAACTTATATCCAATAATCACAGTCTGGTAATAAAAATCTCTGAACTTATCAACAAACAGTTCTTAGCTGTTCCGTCAAAAGCATGATTCTTAATTCCTCGATGTATTACAGTTTCATGGTCAAGAGTCTAATTTTTGTGTATTTTTCCAGTATTCAAAAAGGATTTATTTTGTTCCCATTTGAATTAGCCTAATATACCTAACTCCCTTAGTGGCGGTCTTTGTTTTTTAATACTCGTCTTTCAATATTCTAGTGTTCAAATGAAAGTTGTGGAAAATGTCGTACCTGACTTTGCAGTCGATCAATGGTGATTTTAGCATGATGGTCGCTGGTGTAGTCATGCATTGTTTCATTCATGCTGTGCACCAGCATACCTCCCAATTTCTTCTGCATTATGTAGCCGGACACTCCCACGAAAAATTCAATGCAGAAAATCAATCCAAGAATTATTGTGAACTGAAAAATTCCACAAAAATATACGGTATTCAGATTAATTTCCAAAATTTCACAAAAACATACAATATAGATAGATATTCATTTACAAGCACACTTTATATTTACAATGAATATTAATATAATAGGAATCGATGAATTGTATTGTTGGACTTCATTGAATCATGAATGAATGAAGATAAATTTTCCTCGCCCAAACAAAAATGAACTTCAATACTACTTGTCAATTGATAAAGTTTAAAATGATTGAAATCTACTTCCCAAAAAACATACTTACAATACGATATAGTAAAGAACATAATATATCATAACAAAAACTGTATGACAAGCTTAATTTTCAAAAAGGTTTTTTTACAAAGGGTGATGCTCACATGGGCTCTTGGGCCTGTGCGTGGGTAATGGGAAGGATGATGAGAGATGAATGGACCTACTGCTTTAGGTGGGTTCCGAACCACCGGGAAGCGATTTTTAAGGCTCATAAATTGAATTCAGAGGAACCGGTCACCAGCAGTACAACAGTGGTGGCAGAGGCACGTCGCTTATCTAATCTCACCGATTAGACGCTCTCTACCACTGGGACAAACCGCTTCCCAAGTATAAAGACAAATCCTATTAAAAAATCAATTGAAATCGGTACTGTCAGAATTTTAATGATTGTGTTCAATATATTCGCAATTCAAATGCAATATACGTAATTAGGGAAGCGGTTTGTCCCAGTGGTAGAGAGCGTCTAATCGGCGAGTTCAGATAAGCGACGTGCCTCTACCGCTACTGTTGTAATGGTGACCGGTTCCTCTGAATTCAACCAAAGAATATGTACGTACTTTATATTCACTGATTCAACTTATGAGCCTCAAAAATCGCTCCCCGGTGGTTCGGAACCCACCTAAAGCAGTAGGTCCATTCATCTCTCATCTTCATCTTTCGCCCATTACCCACGCAGAGGCCCAAGAGCCCATGTGGGCATCACCCTCACAAAAAAAAATTAATATTGTCACAACTTTCTTTCTCATAAAATATCATTGATTGCTAATGAATTCTGCTAAACTATATGACCCGTATTATTAATAGTAGTTGAACAAAAATTTTTTAGATTGAACCCATTGCTACTCAAATAAATATAAATGCATTATAATGTTATATCGTATATAGATAGCTTGATTTAATCCTGGATAGTTTTATTTTTGGTTTAAACTGCTATTGATCATAGCAGTTGATCATATTGATCAAGCCGTATTGATACACAAGATGTTTGAAAGTTCAGTTTTTGCCATCCATATAAATTAAAAACTTATACTAGTTTGAATAAAACTTTGAAATCACATCATGTGTGTACCAAGCTCTGTTCAATCTATTTAGAGTTTATAAAGATTGTGGTGTGTGAAACGGGGATTAGGTATCCACTTACAACAGTCACTAAGCAAGTGCTCTCTCTCAATGCTCCAAAACATCCCAGGAAAGCGATGAAAAATATCAGCATTCCAAGTGCCACAAGCCAAGCTGATGGCGAGAAGAAGCGGTCCTCTAGAAAGTGTGCATAATCTGCATAGAATTCATTTATTGAAGTGCCAACTATCACAATGCATAGTCCAGTTATCTGAAAAATATGAATTCATAGATGGATCGAGATTTATGTCAAGACTTCATTGTACGAATGCATAAAATTCATTCATCGAAGTGACAAATAACACAGTGCATTTTCAGTTATCTGAAAAATATGGCGATACATTGATGGATTAAGATGAATGTCAAGACTTCATCTTATGAATGTATACAATCGAAATGACAAAAAACACATTTCATAGTCCAGTTATCTGAAGAATATGTAATATAGCCTAATAGAAGAATTAGGATTCTTGGCACAACCTTATAAGAGTGCTTAGAATTCACTTATTAGTTATCAAAGTAACAACTATCACTCAATCCAGTTATATGAAAATATAGAATCATGAGTTGATTCTATGATGTGAAATTATGAAGAGAAAAAGCATGGAATTGTTAAATTTGAATAACTCAATTTTTTTCAAGATTCTGGCACCAGATTTGCGTACCGTATATAGTTTATGCGAACGGTAATCATAAAACATAATTTCAACTTGTGTTACGGGTGTCAACTCATTGAAAAGCAGAGTATTAACTCATTCATTTGAGAAAAATCTTGTCATTATTATTGGTGTGCATAATCACAACATAGAATTCATAAAATTCAGTTTTTTAATATTTTAACGAACATCAGAAATCAATGCTGACGACTGAAATATTTAACAATTAAGATGCTAGTAAAAATAATTGTGCATTATATTGTAAGTATAGTCTGTCCAAGCAAAGATGGCCCTCTGGCAAGATGGGAGAATGACTCCAGCTCGGTCAATATTGGTATAAAAATTATCAATTTGATCTCAAATTGTAGGAAACAATTTGATCCACTATTAAGACAACATTTGTGATTCTTAAACAAATATTGACCAAGCTGGAGTCATTCTCCCATCTTGCCAGAGGGTCTTCTTTGCTTGGACAGACTATACAATAAATTGTACATATCAGTTCATTCCTTATTTCGAAATGTCTCTGTCCACTTGCTTAGACGAAAAACGATAATGGTATCTATTTCAAATTGAGTTCAAGTAATTAGGTTCTGTATGTGTATATGCCTATAATCATTGTATAGACGCGCGAATAACAGGAATTTTAATGAGAATAAAACGAATTATTATTATTATTTGTGCCTGAACTTGAACAATCAAACGGCAACATGGATATTAAGTAGATTTGCGTCAATGCATCCAAGATCCATATACCTATATAGATCCATATACCTATGAATAGTCATTGTTTGAAAACATTTTTTTCAAGCTAGCATCTACATGGTTGAAAATATCATCTTATGGAATGTTGATGTATAGCATAGTACTTTGAAGCTGTTGGGATGTATTCTACGTGATTCATTAGTTGAAAATATTATTGGTAGTAAAAAAAGCTAAAATTTTTATGTACGGTACTTTAAAGGTGAAATATGCTTTAGGCGATTCATCAACTATAAAATAGGATTGTTACAGTAGCTTTATTATTGGATGCAATACTATTAAAAAACCAAAATTTTTGCGATCATTCAATAGAACTTGTATATTGAAATGAATAAACAACTGTGACAGTTGTTAGAATAATGTCGACCATGACTCTGTCAATTTGTGGATGAATTTGTATAGTTTTACATAAACATTACAAGAGAATTTAATCTCTCATAACTCCACTCTCAGTGTTATTCGCAACAAATTAATTAAATTAAATAAAAATTAGTTCCGTGATAAATTTTAATGAATCTGTTCTAAATAAGAAAGAGACTACGTCAATGTAATTGAGGATGTGTTAAATATAAGCACTTTTTAACCTGAGAGTCTGATTTATTTCTGAGGGTAATGTCCACATGGGCTTCTACGCCTGTGCGTGGGTAATGAGAGGGATGATGACGAGAATAGTACACGACTTCTTTTTAGGCAGTCGAGACCGACGGCTTATCGTCTCCTCCGAAAGATGGGGTGGCCGTATTTATGTGATTGTGCTGTAGTATTCAAAAACTGTTAATAATTTCATTTGCTGATGACACCATTGTGACTTTTACGGGTTCTAAATGGGAGGACACACAGTTTGGTTTCATGAAGGGAGTAGGTACAAGAGATGCCTTGTTTTGCCTACAGGTTTTGTTCCAGCGTTGTAGAGACATGAATTGTGATGTTTTTGTATGTTTTATTGACTACAAGAAGGCATTTGATAGGATTCAGCATGTGAAAATGATGGAGATTTTGAGGAACACAGGAATGGATGAGAAAGATCTTCAAATAATTCAAAATCTGTATTGGAATCAATCCTCCACTATAAGGATAGTGGATAAGAATCCTCCACATTTTTCGAGGCGTTAGGCAAGGCTGCATCCTTTCACCATTGATATTTAATCTTTATTCAGAGGAAATCTTCAGGGAGGCTCTTGAGAATACTGAAATGGGAGTCCTGTTGAATGGAGAACGCTTGAACAACATTCGATTTGCAGATGATACTGTAATATTCTCTGACAGCAAGGACAGCCTACAAGAGCTTTTGAACAAGATAGGAAGCATTGGTGAAAAATATGGCTTGGAAATGAATGTGTGCAAAACGAAGTTCATGGTAATTAGTAAGGGAGCGGTAGAAGGAAGTGACTTGATGCTTAACAACAAACCAATAGAGAGGGTATCACAGTTCACTTATCTGGGAACTTCAATCAATGAGAAATGGGATCATTCTCAGGAAGTAAGATGCAGAATAGAAAAAGCAAGGGCTGCATTCAATCAGATGGCAAAACTGTTCAAGAGCTACAACCTTAATATGAGCATCAAGATCAAACTCCTCCACTGCTACATATTCTCAATACTCTTCTATGGGATGGAGTCATGGACATTGACCAAATCAACCGAAAAAAGACTTGAGGCTTTTGAGATGTGGTTGTATAGGAGAGTGTTGAGAATTTCATGGATGGACAAAGTGACCAACAAAGCTGTATTGGAAAGAATGAATAAGGATTTGGAAGTGATGAACACTATCAAGAGCAGGAAACTTGCATATTTTGGCCATATCATGAGGAATGAAGGAAAATATGGCCAGCTGAAATCCGTTCTCCAAGGAAAGATTTATAACAAAAGAGGACCAGGAAGAAGAAGAATATCAAATATCATGACTGAAAACCCTGCTTACCTGGTACTCCAAGACTACAACAGAACTTTTCAGGATAGCTGTAAATAAGATAGCCATAGTCAGACTGATCGCCAATATTCGGAACGAATAGGCACTAGCAGAAGAAGACATGGGAGGAGGTGAGAGATTTGGCAATGAGAGGGTTGAAGATGGTCAAGACATGGTTGGAAATTCATACACTCACATTGAATCATAAAAAAGTTCATTCATAGCTTTTTCCCCTACTGCTGGATCACAACCAACAAATTTAAGATTGCGGATTCATGATGCGTCATGCAATTTGCCTGCTGCGCTGGATCATTGTCAGTGCCCAATGATTGATAAGGTGGATCATGCCAGGTATCTGGGTGTCATAATTGATTCTCATCTCAGATGAAATTATCATATTGACGACAAATGTAAAGAATTGAAATATTTCATTTCTATAAAATCAATTTAATAAACGACATAGAAATAACTAAATTGATCTATATAGCGTATGTACAATCTATTTTGCAGTATGCGATTCTGGCATGGGGGGGGGGGAGCCGCGGGCTGTCATGTAAACACAATTTTTGTAATGCAGAAGCACATAATAAGGGCAGCTTTGGGTAAACCTAGACTCTATCCAAGTAGTGAGCTTTTTCGGGAATTGGGAGTTCTTACTGCGTGGAAATTATATAGTAAAAATATTATTCAATATGCATACAAAAGTAATTTTAGACTACAAATGCGAGATACACCATACAACCAAAGGGGAATAACCATAAACCAGCAAAGGATAGACTTAGATGTATGCAGGAAACAATTAAAATACAGACTGAATAAAATGATGCTTTTAGTTCCAATGAGAATAGTAGAGATGAGCTGCAAAAAATATCACGCTTGAGAATTTGATGATTGGTTGAAAGCAAATACTATAATTATTGTTATCAGGTTTATGCTATGAGAAAATTATCATTGTGTTATGCCATTGTTACTTCTGGTTCCGTTTTGGTTCTTTTTCCTTATGTTCAATTCTTTTTTAAATATTATTTGCGGTATTGTATTTTTCATTAGGTACCTACTGTAAAAATAAGCACAACTCGCACTCCGCGCTCAGATTTTTCTTTGCGGGTGCTATTTTTCCGTGAATTATTAGTTAATTTTTTTTCTAAAGTGTTTTTATGGAAAATAAATTTGATTTGATTTGTTCCCTGACTAAGAATCGAACCTCAGAACCTTTGCTTATCATACCGGCGCGTTATTACTTACTCCAACAACCTACCCATTCAGAGTGAAGCTAATTCAACCGTTCATAGATTTGATAATTTAATGGATTCATAGTTTTGTAAAGATGCTTTTCTGCATTATACCGTCAGAACTTCTCAATTATTCTAGCTTCCTGTAATAAATTTGTTGTTATCTCTGATAATAATAATAATGATGGAATATATTGAAAAATAAATAAAAATCAAACACCCTTTTTTTGAAAACTTTAAAATTATAAAAAACACATACATGTTTCGGGAGCTAAGCCCATTCTCAATGTGGATAAAAATAGTTATGAAATAAATAAACAAAATTAAAATATAAGTAAAATAAATCATATGATTACAATTGAAAGCATATGTACACATCAATATCTAGGTTTTTAAAATTTTCTCAAAAATTGGGTTATTATTCAAATTCTCCTCATTTAATATTTTATTACCATTCAACTTTTTCCCTTTATAAATTTGGAAATCTTCTTTTACATTCAATTTAGTATTTTTGCTTCCAAAATTCAATATTACCAAATTTGTTTTTATATCTCTGTAGCAATGACTTGAATCTAAAAGATGTTCAGCAAAGGCTGATTTTTGTGTGGTATTTCTGGCTTTTAAAGCTTGAACATGTTCCCGAAATCTAGTATGAAAACTTCTTCCCGTTTGACCCACATAAAATTTATCGCAATCACTACATATCAACTTATACACTCCAGATTTTTTGAAACAATCATGCTGTGTTTTTATTTCTGACTTCTTTTTTATTAAATCAAATGAATTGTTTGTTGTCTTGAATGTTAAATTGAATTTATTTTTTGTAAAAGTTTTTCTAATGGCTCTATTGAGCGTTGTGCTATATGGAACACAAATATATTCCTTGTTATTTTCATTTTTGTTACAATTTTGCTTACTTTTTTGCTTTTCTTGCTGTTTATACACCATTTTATTAATAATTTTGGTATTGTACCCATTTTTTACTGCTAAAAATTTTATTATCTTTATCTCTTTATCATAATTTTGTTTGGTCATGGGAATGTTTGTTAATCTATATATCATTGATCTAAAGGCTGCCATTTTTTGTTGCCAAGGATGGTTTGAATCTTTAGGAATTAATGCATCTGTGTGTGTAGGTTTCCTATAAATACTAAAATCATGTTTGCTGTCTTTTTTGCTAATTATTAAGTCTAAAAAATTGATCTTTTCTTGTTGAATTTCCATGGTAAATTTTATTGATGGTGAGATAGAATTCAAATATGTTTCTAAGTCCTTTATTGTTCCATCTTTATTATTATACAAGCATATTACATCATCTACATATCTGTACCAGTAAATAATATTATCTTTTAACGGATTGATATTATTCAAAATTTTAAAATTTTCTAAATTATTCATGTATATATTTGCTAAATAGCCTGATAGAGGTGACCCCATTGCCAATCCCTCCTCTTGTTTATAAATGTTATTATTAAAACTAAAATAATTTTGATCCACACATGCTTTTGTTAATTCTATCAAATCTTCAAAAAGTTGAATGGTAATAAAATATTAAATGAGGAGAATTTGAATAATAACCCAATTTTTGAGAAAATTTTAAAAACCTAGATATTGATGTGTACATATGCTTTCAATTGTAATCATATGATTTATTTTACTTATATTTTAATTTTGTTTATTTATTTCATAACTATTTTTATCCACATTGAGAATGGGCTTAGCTCCCGAAACATGTATGTGTTTTTTATAATTTTAAAGTTTTCAAAAAAAGGGTGTTTGATTTTTATTTATTTTTCAATTATTTTAAACAGCCCTAAGTTTTAAAGTTCTTGATGGAATATATTACATCAATTTCATCCGATCTACTAACTGGACCAGTAATATAAAATCTATTTAGTAGCCTACATAAAATGTATTCTTTTTAGAAATCTCTTTCATGCTTGATAGATATTAATCTATATTGGAATTTTTTTCCAATAAGAAACAATTTTGAATCCATTTAAGAAGAGAAGAGATGTCTCAGAAGCTTTTTCACGTGTTAATAAAATTTGTTATTCACTTGGTCACTTTTTAAAGAATCAAATGAATATTTCACGTTTCACATCTACCTGTTAATTGTTATGTATTAAATTGCATGTCGAGCTACGCTTGTATATATTTTGTTAATACTGTAGGTAATAGAATAAGAATAAGAAATTTTATTTTCCATTAAACAATAATTACAAACATTGTAATAGGCATTGTCACAGTTTCAACATACATGAAATTTGTCCTTATTAGGTCATACAAAATCATAAGTCTATAAATTATTATTTTTCAGCAATAAAACATTATTTCTACTACTATATATTTGTCATATTTCGTCAATTATAAGAACTAAGTAGGCTATCATGAATACATTTTTCAAATGAGCAGTTTAAAGCATAGATAATATAAAAAATATAGTTCTTACATAGAATGAATAAAAACACTTAATCTAAATACTGGTAACTAATTCACCAGTATCACAGTCCATGTACTCTTTTAGATTATAGAATGGTTTTCTTCTTAACTATTTATTCGTAATTTTTTAAAATCTTATTTCAGGTAACTCTCTTATTTCTAAAGGAAGTTTGTTGAATATCACAGATCTTTGATACAAATGGCTCTTATGAGTTTTTGATAATCAAAAATATGGAGTAATAAGATCAGTATTAAACCTAGTATTGTAAGTGTGGTTATTGTTGTTTTGAGCAAATCTGTTGAAAGTTTTTCTCACTTCTATTGAATTCTAATGAATGTACAATGAAGGCACTGTCATAATCTGATATCTTACAAAACTTTCCCTACAGCTATCTCTTTGACTTAGGTTTGCTATTATTCTTATTACTTTTTTCTGCATTAAAAGTACTTCAGATGAATATTTCACGTTTCACATCTACCTGTTAATACTTTTCAAATTTCAATCTACTATGGGGAATAAAATTGAAAAATACGACGGGATAAGAATAATAACCAAAAGAGGATTTGGGTGGCTCGTTGGAGGAAGTGATGACACGCCGGTCTGATAACCAGGTGGACCCGGGTTTGAGTCTCGATCGGAGATCAATTCTTTGATCATAGCACAATCACATAAATATGGCCACCTCGTCTTTCGAAGGAAACGATAAGCAGTCGGTCCCGACTACCTAAAAAGTACCTAGTCGTCATCTCTCATCATCATCATCCATCTCATTACCCACGCACAAGCCTATGAACTCATAAGGGCTTCACCCTAAGAAAACACAAATTAAGAGAATTTTTGTTCAGAAAGTGCCAGTTACAATAATGAAAGTTTTAAATATATATATACAGAATTGTAATACTTTATATTATATTTTCGATAATAATTCGAGTACTTAAGAATAAGAAACGTTGAGGAGCAATAATATTATTCTGAAAATAGAGTTAAAAGTGAATGATTTAGAACAGAAATTCGTGTTGAATTATCTATCAATAAGTAATAATTACAGAATTGACACCAGACCTGAGCCAGCCAGGTTACACAAATATTATTATTATTTTACAGAATTGCCATAGGCCCTAAATATTTATTGAATTCATCCTCAATATATTTTTTTTATTGCGGATGATATCCACATAAACACTTTAGCTTGTGCATGGATAATGGATATTATAATTTATAAATTGATATATTATAAATATAGGCTACTGTATTTTAAAATATCAATCATATTATTACATCATAACATTCATATTTATAGTTTTCTTAATGCCAATTTTGTACATTACCTTTAAAATTATAATGAATAAAATTATAAATTTGTTTATTGTAGCTAAAAATTTTCCTTTGTGAATTTTTTAAAACTTTTCATAAATATTTTGATATCACAAAATTGTGTGGTCATAGAGGATAGTGATAGTGTAAATGGATTATAGTGTACAAAATTGTAAGTCTACATGACGAGTTAAATTAACTAAGAGATTTGAAACAAGAATAAACAATATTATTATTAAGTACACGGTACAGAATAAAATTCCTGACAAAATTACTCTTCACTCACCATGAACATCATGTTGAACAAGATGAGAAGATATTTGATGCATTTCATCCCAGGAGTAGCAGATGGTTTGGAATCCATTCCCTTCATTTCACCACAGTGGACTTCACTTCAAAAATCAAAACTATGAGTAGAATGGTCTAGATTTTTTGGTCAAATAAAACACTATCTACCTACTTTTGTGGTAACGTTACTGCAACTCAATTATAAGCTGTTATCAGTTGTTACTGCTCGTTAAGGTGAAGAGAGGAGTTAGATAGATAAGTGCAACTGTCAATAACTCGCACAGCCAACACGACAGTATGTAATGAAACACACTCTCACAATAGCATTGGTTCATGAAGTCATAAAACCGTCTATTGCTCAAAAACAGCGCAATCAAAAAGCTTCACTATACTCCATTGCTTGCTGGCTTGATAATAGTGATGAATGCTTTTAATGCTCAGTAGGTGGATTGATCAATTATTCAAGCTGTGTTCACGAATAAAGTTCAATGATAAATAATCATTCAAGGGTACTGCTTCTATCATACCTTATTATCATTGTGATCTGCCTATCTCGATCAATGGAAAAATTTAATACTGCAACAAATGTTCTTTGAATTGAGCTAATTAGAAAATAAGGGAAGAGGTGTGATTTATCTCAATTTATTTAGGTCAGTATTTTTTAATCTAGCCTTCTCAATAATCATGATTGAATTTGATTGAGTTGATATCATCATGAGCTCTAGACTTGTGCATATAGTAGTTATGAGTTGGTGCAAGGGAGCTGTGAGGATTTGAAGTTTTATCCCCGTTTCACACAGCATGATTTTTGGACGTCTGGGTTTTTCTTTATAAATCTTGACAGATTAAATGAAGCTTGGGAAACAAGCATATGATGCGCCAAGTCCTTTCTAACCTAGTAAATTTTATAAAGAAAACAAAATACCAGACGTCTAATAATCGTGGTGTATGGAAAAATCAGGGTGAGCACATTATTACGACCAAGACCATTGAAGCATACGGTACCGTACAGCTCTAGTCCGGCTCTTGGTCGGACGTTGCTTCATATAGGTACGGTATACGCATTTAATTGCTATAGTTTCTTTGACCACATCTTATATAGCCTTGGTTCCACCTTCCACCAGTGTGCGATCATTAGTCCTTACATAATTGAGATTCCTCGAAGAATTTTCAATGACAATAAATTAATATACCGTATAGTCTTTCCAAGCAAAGAAAAGATGGGAAAATGACTCTAGCTCGGCCAATATTGGTTCAAAAATTATCAATTTGATCTCAAATTGTAAGAAACCATTTTATCTATAAGTTACTATTATAAGACCACATTTATAATACTTGAACAAATATTGACCAAGCTGGAGTCATTTTCCCATCTTACCACAGGATCTTCTTTGCTTGGACAGACTATAATAGCTCAAAATTTCAATTAATTTATTTTCACATGGCATCTCATTACCTACTTTCTTGTACATACATTTTGTTGTTCTACTTAATGAAATTCAATAAGGATGTACCTACTGCATTTAATTATATTTATTCAGGGCTCTTTTTCTAGAAAATGAGGTTGCGGAACGCCGGAATCGGTTCCCGTTATTAAATCTGGAAATACAGAGATGAATAATTTATTATGCATAACTTTTATGCCTCACAAAAGAGGAACGCCTGGAGAGGTACTGGAACGCAGTTCCAATCATACATGGCTAGCAGAGGTACCGGAACAACTTTACGGTGCATTCCGGCTGAAAAAGCCCTGCATTTAATTTATTATTTATTGCATTCATAATTTATTGGTTAAAAAAATACGTGAGCAGTAGTGAAAGATAGAACAATAATTGGGTACAATATAGAGTAGGCCTTTAATGAGACATGAACATCGTTCATTAATGAATATCTGATTTCCAGGTGAATATAAGTTAATGATAATCATGGCTTATTGCAGCCTGTGTGTCCGATATAGAGCGTTAAAAGGCTCAATATTATGATGGGAGTAGATTCATGTCGACTCATAATTTACCAATAATTATATGTACGGCATCATTATAATACTTTTTGCTGAAAATATTAGCACATGCGCACGGCTCTGATCTGAACTACGTCTTATCCAGTCACCACTATAGGTACCGTACCCGTTTTTCATTTTGCTCATATCAGCCAGTTATGGAGCAACCTTCCCTGTTATAACCTTGGGCTAAGCGAACCCAGCCAGACAAACCACAGTTTGTCTTGACAGGGAAGAATAAATAACTGCCAGCCAAAAATTAAATGAAATCTTTTTGACAAATGACAATCTCTCTTGGCAAAATTGACTTTCGTGCCTAAGCAGAGAATTTCGAGACACGTTGTATAGGTATAGTGTATATTCTATCACCACGTGTGTGATGTTAGAGGGGACAGGGGAGTTAGTAGCCACGATTTAGCTGTGAATCACTATTAATTTCTCTAATAACTTGAAATATCAATCTAAAATTTGAGGAATGCTAAAATTTTAAATATTTAAAATGAACGAATAAAAAAAAAATGTACAGAACACAGTGTACAGCAGCGAGATTCATATGGCATTGAGATGGCATCTGGTTTTTGGCAGAACAGCAGAAAACTGGAAATGAATGCATTTTGAGATCAAAAACAGTTCAAGATTAGATTGTGTTGAAGGTGCGCGATAAATTTCTCATTTGAGGTTACATTTTAAGAAATGAATATTTATTAGTTATGAACGATAATAATATGGCAATAGACGAGTGTGAATCAGACGACTTGTTGTGCGTTAGGGACAGCGAAAGTTTCGACAATAACAAACCGTCAATTTGGTTGAACGATGATAACGATGACATTGATATTCAACAATTTTTTCATAAAGTCGAGTCCGACGAAATCATATATCAAACGAAAAAGAAAAGATGCAAGATGATTGGCAAATATGTCATGGGTGATATGCTAGGGGAAGGTAGTTATGCTAAGGTTAAAGAAGCCCTTGACTCTCAAACTCTTTGTAGGAGGGCTGTAAAAATCCTCAAGAAGAAGAAGCTAAGAAGGATACCGAATGGTGAAGAAAATGCTAGAAGGTAGTTCAAATTATTCATTCAAATCCATTAGAATATGTGTGAGATTCAAATGCATGGAGAAAAATATTTTCGTACTATTTTGAGGTTAAGTAGCTTGAGTTTCAGTTTAGCTTAATTTTCTGCTTTTTAGATTCAATCTCAGATCATAGAATCAAAGTTAGAATGGAATCCAATTTGTAAGCTTAGTAAGTTACCCATTTTAGCAAGTTTTAGCATGTATAGTAACTTGATATTAACTTATATTTAAATTAATTTAGGTAGGCCCAACTCGTAGCTCTTATCCCTACTTATCCAAAATGGTTATCGATCATGCGTTGTTACAAGTCTTTTATGTGTAGAACATAGAATACGTTCGTTTCTAAACTACCGTAGGATAGAAGGTTCTTTTTAATAGATGAGTTACCTTACCGGTAGATTGGAATCTGTCTACCTTTACTAAGGAAGGGCTGGAGTTTCTCTACCTTTGCCAGTCTTTCCTGGTCTAATTTTAATTAATCACTAGGAGCATCGATGCCGAATTTGAAAAGTGCATTGAAACCATGGCAATGTATGTCTAACAATAGTATAATCTCTGCTAAAACATTTGTAAGTGATAATAAGATATCTAAATCTTCAGAATATTCTCCAATTGTGCATGATACTGTTTGTTCTCAGCACATTGCTTATCATACTCATCTTCATGTCTTCACTATCATTAAAATAATAGATTATTCATTTCATTTTGTTCTACAGAGAAATTCAGCTTCTCAAATCACTCAGGCATAAGAATGTGATAGAACTTGTAGATGTTATGGTAGACGAGGAGAAACAAAAGATGTATATGGTAATGGAGTATTGTGTTGGTGGATTGCAAGACATGCTGGAGAGTACGCCAGATAAGAAGTTCCCAACTTGGCAGGCACACGGGTAAGTTCAACTTTATCATTTTGAATTTATTTATTATGTTTTCGAATGATGGGAATCTAACAGATCATGATAAATTCTTGTATCCGTTCTTGGTTGACATTTCTATATTGCATTGGTATGTATATAAAAATGGATGAATCTCAGCGAGAAGAGATTTGGCCAATATGGCGTGGTGTTAACTCTATTGAGGAGCCTAGATTGATGTGTAGCTGGCGAGGGGGCTGAGGTCATAACCCCACTCGCTGAACATGAACAATCTGGATTCAATAGCACATTCATTACATTTTCCAAATCTCTTATCCCTGCGTTTAATCTTTACCCGCGTACCACACTCTGCAGCAAATAGAAATTGAGGAAGTTTGGACGTAAATAATAATTTTTAAAACCCAATTGTTTCAATTACAACGTTCATTCGGTATTCACTTGAGAATATTTAATAATATCAATTTAAATGCTCAGTATTTAAAACCTCTCATTCAAACAAATCAATGATATATTTTACATGTTTCAATAAATTTACAGATGGATAGCCTAATCTTAAATTTAATAGAAAATTATCTCACAGTCAGCTCATTATTACATTTATATTGAGATATTGAAGTAATTTCTGTCAGAAATTATCTAAGGTAATTGACAATTGCTAGAAAAATTGTTGCGCATTGTGTCTCTTCGACAGTCAATCAAAACAAGAACGTTTTGTATTGTTGCGGTCCACCTTTGTGTCCTAAGGGCTTTAGGACTAACTACCGGTACATCGTTTACTAAATAAGCTTAACAAAAACCTAGCTTCTATCCTTGTAGAAGGGGATTTTTTCAAATTGGAGGGGATTTTTGATAACTTATACTATGTGATATTTATATTTATATTAATGCTATTTTTATCACACTGGTATTTTCAGGTATTTTTGCCAGCTGTTGGATGGACTTGAGTACTTGCACAGTCAGGGCATTGTACATAAAGATATCAAACCAAGCAATCTGCTTCTAACGCTGGATGGAACGCTCAAGATTTCCGACCTGGGAGTAGCAGAGGTCAGCATTTTCATCTAAATATTATCAACTCGTATAGGGTTTCTAATTGATACAAGAAATCAATCTCTGAATTATCTGTTCACAATTTTGTCAGTTTATTCAAATTTTGGTTACAGTACTTACACGGTACGACAATAAAGTAGTGAGACAGATTTTCTAACAAGATGTGGCAACCCAGCAGTGTGGATGAATCAATTATCTCACTACTTCATTATCGCAGTTATGAATGATCACCATCACAATTCATCAGGAATTACAGCTGTATTTTTCAAGATTTTAGGGAACCTAAGCAATCACTCTTGAATATGTGATGTTTGCGAATGTTTTCACTGAAGGTGTATAGAATAGGTTAGAAAGTTATGATTCTAGTATAAGGGGTATTCTAGTATACTGGGTTATAAAGTATCATTCAAATTGAAGAAGTGTAAGTTTTTTTTGTCAAGGATAGGGAAATCAATGCTAAATTTTTCACTAGAGGAAATCCGTGACTTCAGAATCATAACTTTCCCAGCCACTGCTTCTCTCTGGCTCACCTTTACTATTCTATACACCTTGGTTTTCACTATTCACCAAATAACTTGTTTTGTGTAAAACTTACCAGTATCAGTGTGTAGGCTATCAGTGAGAAAATAAGGAGTGGCCGTAGTAGAGTGGATTAGATTATAATCCAGAGGCTCGGGTTCGAATCCCGGCCCGGGCAAGATATTTTTCTCTGACCACTCCCGTGTTTCGGATGGACACGTTAAGCCGTCAGTCCCGGCTGCATAAAAGCAATCGTTAGGTCATGTCAGAGGCCCTGAAACTGATCAGATGTTTCCTGAAAACTCTGACGCCAGACCTAAGCCAGCAAGGTCACAGGGTATTATTGTTATTTAGTGAGAAAATTATTAATAAATTATTCCTTATGTTCTATGATTTTAGGCATTAGATTTATACGCAGCGGATGACACATGCTATACTAGTCAAGGATCGCCAGCTTTCCAGCCTCCAGAAATAGCCAATGGCAACGAGAAGTTTCATGGATTCAAAGTGGATATTTGGAGTAGCGGAGTCACTTTGTAAGTAGTAATAATTTCCATTTTTATTGACGTGAGCTCTGAAAATGTTAATCAATGTGATTTTTATTAAATCTGATGTATTGATTGTTCCATTTATAGTCTGTACAAGCAGAGAAGACATTCTGGCAATATGGGGAAAATGACTCCAGCTCGGTCAATGTTTGTACAAAAATTGTGAATTTGGTCTCAAGTTATAGAACAGAATGTTTTCTACAATTTGAGACTGTAAGAAGTTTGTAATTTTTTATCCATTTTGACCGAGCTGGAGTCATTTTCCCATCTTGCCAGAATGTCTTCTTTGGTCGACCTCTGTAACTTACTGTATAGTAGTTATATAAATGTATTTAAAATTCGCCAGTTGATTATTTTTTATTGCTGAAGTCAAGTAGGAAATTTCTTCTTTTTAATGGGAAAGCTTGTTGAGTGATCAATGAATTAAAGATGAAATTCAATATTTTTAGTTATTTATGATACTACGAAATTAAATTAATTGCTAACCAATGCAGTATTCATAAATAATGCTAATATTCAAGTGTCTGCTATAACCGAAAAATTTTCAGTTCATTCATTTCAATGAATATATGTAAAGTAAATTGAATAAAAGCAATTCATGATGCAATAGGAGGATATTTAATGAGAGCCATTATGATGAGAGCTAGCTTGACTGGAAAGAGTAAAACTAGGGAAGCGAATGCGGAGGCAGCCACAAATTGAGCGGAGCGAGTTTTCTTTTTGTTAAAAATTGTTTGAAGCAGGGACTCAGAAATTTGATCCCAGAATTTTAACTCTAGCTGAACAACGAATGGTGAAAGTGGCTCATTCTATTACCATGTAATGTTATGAAATGAGGATATAAAATATGAGCAACAACCTTTAAGTGAATGTTTTCTCAAGTGAGTGTTTATTTTGACAAAATAAAGCAAGATGATGAAATGACCAGCTTGGTCAATATTAGTTGAAAAATTATTGATTTGGTCTCAAATTGTAGGTCAGATTGTTTCCTACGATCGAGACCAAATCAATAATTTTTGAACCAACATTGACCGAGCTGGAGTCATTTTCAACTTTCAGCATGGTCAACATGGTTCAACTTTGTGAATACAGCATTTGACTTGAGTTACATTTATTGGTCTCAAAATGTGCTGTGATTGTTTAAAATAATTATTCAATAGCAAATTGTAGAGGAAAATCAATATATACTTCGCGATAAAATAAGCCTATTGAATGAAATTTGGACAAAGTTTTTGTGTATTTCCACAACAAGCTTCCATTGTTAGTTAGCATGTTGAGATTTATTAAATGAATGCAAATAAATAATTTTATTAATAAAGACAGGTAAAAAAACCATTCTGCTTCCTTAACAGCACAATAAAAATATTACAGTAAGGCCAATACAAGGCCAGATGTACAGCTCTTTGCTGCAAATTTTGTCAGCATTGTGAAGATACGACTCGTCCAAATTTAAATGAAGATCATGCCATAATTTAGTGCTAAACATATTTATAGTATAGCGGAATAGTTTCTTAAGGACAGCAAAGATACTTTGCGCCCGTATTACACATTAAATTTTTCCTTCAATTACCATATTGAATGTGAAAGGTTGAAATTGGAATTAAAATGGTAATATCTCTGTTTTTTATCATAGAATCAGGCACCATTTAATTCAAAATTTGAAGCTCTAAATTTTTGTAATGGTACAGAAGTTTCTGAAACCATTACTTTCAAAAGTAAATTCATAATTAATATTTCAGTTGGCCGCCATTTTGAAAATTTCAAATATTGAAAATTTTCGAGTCAACTATTTTGAAGACTTAACACTTATACTTGAGCCTGACAAATTTCATAGGGGCGTGTCAATACATTATCAAGATGTTGGGCCTGGTGAATAAAAACAAGTAAAGACTTTACTAAGGGTTTTTGAGTATTTACTAGCTTTGGAGTGAATAAAAACCTGTCTAGTAGAGGCTCGACTCGAGCGTTTACTAAGGGGCCTAGTAAGATCTAGTCGATCTTGAATTTTCCTAGTGTTTACTAGCTTTTGTGTGAATAAAAGCTAGTAAAGATTTTACTAGGCTAGTATTTACTATATATATTATACTATATATTATATTACTATATATACTATATTATATTATTAGTTTATATTATTAGAATATATTATTAATATATTATATTACTATATATTATAGCCTTTTTGCAAGGTAGGGTCGAAGCATACTTGCAAGAGAATACTAAGGCAATTCCCCTATAACATATTCAAGTTTATCAACGAAATTTAATTATTCAGCCTATTCTATGGAGCTATCTTACTATCTATTGAAATTCTTTAATTATACAAATATTTAGGAGCTCACAAAAATTATTATTCAATCGGCTAATGTCTGTCAGGCTGGTCTTAAACGGTAATATTTCTATTATTAAGTTAAATCATATAAAAAGAGAGAAAAAACTAAATTATAATTTAAATCTCTTTTCATATTATAATACTATAGGAATATTAACATGCAACTAATTCCGGCTTAACCGGACTGACAACATTTCTTGTTTATTTTCAGGCCAAATTATTGTTATTAATATGACTATACTATGATATGGTACAGTATAACACTTATATAGATGAAACTGATGTAACAATTTAACTAGCTAGTAAGTTTATACAAATATAATTGTTCATACATATAGAACAAGATTTAGTTATATATAGTACTATGATATTATAGATATCATAGTCATACAATGGTTTCGTGTTGGTTTGGTACAAAATAGAATGGAATGTTATATTTTGGTATTCGACCAGGTCTTCCCAAGAATTCTTTTTATCTATGGCCTCGACTACGATACCGTAATTCTATAATTAGTAGGATGGCAGGTAGTGAATAGCTCATAGCAGATGTCCTCTATATGAGCATTGAAGAAAGTCAAAGGCTATAGAGAAAAAAAACTGCATGAGAATTGTGTTTGTCCCTCTTCTACCTAGGAATCAATGAAAGCAGTACCGTAATTGGGTTGATAGCAGGTAGGTAACAAATAACTTGTACCTATCTTGTACAGCTCTCCACAGTTATCTTGTGATTATAATCCACAGCTATTCTTAATTTCATTTTCTGAGAAATATGAAGAATAGGCCCAGACCTGAAGAATACCAAAATGGTCAAACCGAGTACAAAAATAGATTTGTTGGCCTACTCGTTGCACGGTACCTATTCTAATTTTGCTTTGTTGTTCAGCCTATTCATTCAATGCATTCAATGCGGTGGTTGGATTCCACCATGAAAGGATTTAGAAATTCAAATATCCAAGAGCAAAATAGTGTTAGTTTTCAATGGGCTGTATTTTTAGGAATAGAATAAGTTTTGGGCGATTGATTGCTTTTTCTCTCCTCAAGTTGTATATTTGTACTCAAATGAATAAATCAATCAATAAATAGATATAAATTTCAAAAAATTACTATTATTGAAATAGTCAATAGATTAAGTAATTAATTCTATTTGAGAATAGATTAGCTGCGGGAAATAGAAATAATTGAAACTGGTAACTCTTAATCTGAAACTTATTTCATTTATAAACTGATCCCACTTTAAAACAGAACAGATATCCTCGAAATTTTCTTCTATTCTTTAAAAAATTTCTGGTGGGTAAAGCCTGCTGCTTATTCAATAAAACATTTTTATCTGAAAATCAAAATAATTTCATCTTGAAATCCTTTTATTTTTTTCAGTTTTCAGATATCCACAAACAAATTTAATATCTTCAAGAGTATCGAAGTTTTTACTATTTTAGAGAGAGATTTGAAATAATTTCATGTGTAGAACCTGATCCAATCAATAATTTTATTCATTCAAATAGGACTAAAAATAAGAAGAAATTATTCAGGTAGACTTGAACTTTCTGTATTCGGTTGCGAACACATCTATAAATAGCCGCTTAGTAAGAACTAGGAAGATTCTATGTGAATAAAAGCGCTGGAGAGTATACTCTATAGTAAAGACTCGGGTTTTTCTAGTAAACACTAGAAGAGAGCGTACTAGGGTTATTCACATCGAAGCGAGTGATTACTAACCGGGCGAGCGTTTACTAGGTAGTAAAGACTTTACTAGACAGACCGTACTACCAAGTATTTACTCGTTTTTATTCACTTGGCCCATGATGTAAATTATAAAAAAATGGCAGATGAAAGCAAAGAGGGATTTTGCCAAAGACGTTTTCTGTTTGTTATAGCTCAAAGAACACCGTGTTGGTACTCAAATGTTATTTTCGACACTGGACGACCAAAAATGTATTTTTAATTTTTAATATTTTTAATTTTTATATAAAAATTTTTTGTCGGCAAAAAACAATTGTTCTGCTCAGGATTTGAACCCCCGTGATCGGTAAGAAGAGAAACAATAGTCCACGTCGCTGACCACTTCGCCATCAGGGTTCGATGATGACCCGATTTTGCCAGTGATGCCAACATGATTTCAAGAGCATAATAGACATTACTGGACAGAAACGTTTCTCAAAACTGATGTAAAGTTGCAAGCCTGCAGTGTAGAAACATCAAGCAATGTATATAGTAATAATGTGTAAGCAATCCTTTTTTCGTCCTAAATATGCAAATTTTTTGAATGCTCAATAGCCTATCCTGGTCGTCCATATCCACTATCACGATGGCAAGTTTGAATGAAATCGGTCGAGCGGTTCCGGAGGAGTAGCATTACAAACACAAAGAGTGACTTTCCTAATCCACTATAGCTTCACTTCGCTCCGCTCAATTATAAACTCAATTTCAAACATTTTGAGATCAGAGAGTAGTTTTGAATTAATTTCTGAATAGCTTTTTTAGGCAAAACTCTTTCTGTTAGCTATTAGTTTATCAATCTATTTAAATATTGATGTATCAGTTTTATAATTTTAAACTGAATTTATGTGCCTGTGAGCTATCACCTATCATTTTAACGATTTGAAACTCTGAATTTAACCTGAGTAACTTTCATCTTTATTAAATTGTTTGTTTTTTTTAATAGCATGTATGGGAATTGTCAAAATGGAACCTCATTCTCAAACATTGAATGAAGTCCCATTCAATCTATTTTCCAGCAGATAACTCTTGAAGTACCAAGAGAAATACAATAATATTTATTATTATTTAATCATATTTCATTGCTGTTCTTGATTCAAATATAATAACATGTATACTTTTATTCTTTCTTTACAATTGCGACATGGTTTCCAAGTATTTTAAGCAAAGGATGAATGAGTGATGATGAATGATGATGATGAAGGCTTAAGATATAGGTTATATGTCTATCCACAATGTCCACTTTCACTATACTCACAAATTTCATCTCTCAAGAATAAAAAAACCATGATTTATCAATTTAAAATTTGAAAGGTTGGTAAATGATTCAAAACAGCATCAAAAATATCTAAAATGATTTGAAATTATCAATTCTCTCTTTAAATTTTAAAGCTAAAAATAGTTAACAAACTTTAATGATCGTTACTTATGATGATATGCTTGAGTTTCTCTTGTTAGTTTGTAATCCACATCAATTTATTAAATTGATGGTCTTGTTTACTTTCAACGGTGTGCTTAACTAAAGCCGATTTCATGCTATAATTTTTATTATCCTAATTTCCCATAATGCAATTTACAATCAGTTTTTATTCCTCTTCGCAGGTACAATCTCAATACAGGTCAGTATCCTTTTGAAGGCGACAATATCTACAGGCTATTTGAAAGCATAGGTAGGTGCCAACTCTCAATTCCCACAGATTTGGATCCAACACTACAAGACCTGCTAGCTGGAATGCTGAAAAAAGATCCAGAAACAAGACTGAGCCTTCAACTTATTAGAAAGCATCCGTGAGTTTCTTTACTATCTTTTTAAGTTTCCTTAGATATTTTTTAATCTAATTCATAACTGATTTCGGTATCCCGAATAACTTATTATTTTAGTCTCTTGTTGAATTTTTTTCATAATTTTTTACTGTATATGCGTTTATCACGTTTTTACTGTATGTACAATTATTATTTATGCTTGAGAACCAGTCACTGTTCTATTATTTATTTAATTCTATAAAAAAGACTTATAAGTTTTCTCTTACAAATTATTAACACCTAATTGTATGCCTTAGTTTTTGTGATTGGTTAAGATGGTTAACAATTGGTTAAGATGGGATTATTTCTAAACTATGTTGATGCATAACCATCTACCGGTATTATTTCTAGAATGATAGAAGGTTATGGATGATGGGCACAGTGGATTTCCTTTTGAAAGATCAATTAAGAATTTTTATTTGCATGATGTGGTTATTTCCGCCTGTAAATAATGTTTTATTTAACGTTCTTATGTTAACGAATGATATGATCGGTTTATTGACTTGTTGAGTTGATTTGGAAAACATGAAAGAAGACGTTACAAAGTATTTCAAGTGATATGCAGGGCCAGAAATTATTGTGTGAAGTGCGGTGAAACCACATAACCTTGTTTTGGACTAATCATACAACAAAATTTAGGAAGAAATAGCACAGGCTCATCTTTTTTTTTCTATCCTAGTTCATAATAATCATGTTATGATTTGTGTAGCCTAAACATGTCAGTAAATAAATAATAAATGCATAAATCACAGTATCTTCAATACAAATTGGTCGCAGGGTACTTGGAAAAAGCAATCTATTACTTAGTTAATTGCATCACCAAGTAGATAAATTTTCTTCACAATTCAAGATCAAAAACCGGTGATGTGAATGTAATTTTCTGTCGTATGTATGTACTGCTAAACGGAAAATAATTTTGTTCGTAGATGGGTGATTAGGAAACCTACTCGCACATTAGAATTTGTACCTGTACCTCCGCGAGCCGGCGATGAGACCCATTCCATGACGGTGCTGCCTTACCTGTTCGACGCCTATGGTGAAGCCAGTCACCAAGGATCTTCCGAATATATCACTGAGAGACAGCTCAATGGTGAGTAAACAATCTTTTCATAAAATGTATTTTTATTATTTGAAATCTTTAAAAAATATAAAATCTTCAAAAAGTATGAAATCTTTTTATTGCTTATATGAAATATTTTTATTATAATAAATAATTGTTGAAGCAGATTCTAACAAAATTGGCGGTGGGCGAATGTCTGTTATTAATGCTCAGCTCTGCCAGGACAGTATAAAGGGCCTGCAGAAGCGATCAGGTTTAGGCCAAAGTTGCCCTTTACGCTTCATGCCTTTATAGAACGCTCGCCGACACTCCTGACTGAGTTGAGCATTGAAAACATACGCTTTTTGGGCCTGTTGTAATCTTCCATGTATTACTCAATAAAGATGATGATTATGATTAGATGTGCAAAACAGACATTCTGTTCAGATGGAAAAATGACCCCAGCTCGATCAATATTGATTCAAAGTTTGGTCTCAAATTGTAGATCAGAATGTTTCCTACAATTTGAGACCAAATTTTCATTTCTTGAACCAATATTGACCGAGCTGGAGTCATTTTCCTTCATTGCCACTTCTACTTTTCTATCTTCTCAATTAATGATTGAAGTATTTGAGTGTTCATTAATTGAATTGTAACTCGAATTGCAGAAGAGCAGCGTGCCGGCAGCTGTTTGGAGGTGATGGGGAGTGGGAGTGGTGGGGGTGCGATGGCGTCAACGTCCAGCCAGCAGCACCTGCAGGTGCCGGCTAGCCAGGAGTCGTCTGCGGCCAATAAGAGGCCGTCGTGGCGTCGGCCCACCTCCTGTCTCAGTGTCAAGCGGCTCTCCTCATGTCGTCCGTCGTGACCGGCTACGTCTCATCACTGGTGGTCAGTACAGTGTTATAGTTTTCCAACTGTTGCCCGAGTTGCGCGTGAAATAGTCATTTACTTCACCAGTACGTAAAATTGCCCATTTAATCGGACTTAATCACAATCGTAAATCGTATTGTGTGAATCAATTTTTCTCATTTGGATTTTGGTGTGATAATATGTGTTGAATATGACATAACCTGGGTCAGTTATGGGTCATAAGAGGGTCAGTTTTGGGCTTTGCCCGTTGTATCCTTCACTTATAGCCTATTTTTTATTTTTTTATTTTTTTTTTTAGGGTGATGCCCACACGGGCTCTTGGGCCTGTGCGTGGGTAAAGGGAAGGATGATTATGAGAGATGAATAGACCTACTGCTTTAGGTGGGTTCCGAACCACCGGGAAGCGATTTTTGAGGCTCATGAATTGAATTCAGAGGAACCGGTCACCGTTACAACAGTGGTGGTAGAGGCACGTCGCTTATCTAATCTCACCGATTAGACGCTCTCTACCACTGGGACAAACCGCTTCCCAAATTATTACTCAATAAAGATTATTGAGTTGTACATATGAATTGTTCATTAAAATTCCATAATATATTGAATGCATTTTCAAACTCAAATAGAAAACTTCCCTTCAAAATATTTTTACAACATTTTTATTTTTATTTTTTTGCACCATTGCGTGATGGTTTAGTCTGGACGAGCAAAGAAGACATTCTGGCACGATGAGAAAATGACTACAGCTCGATCAATATTGTTTCAAAAAATTAAATTTGGTCTCAAATTGTAGAAAACATTCTGCTCTACGATTTGAGACAAAATTTTAAAAATAATACAAAACTATCAAGAAAGGTAATGATCGAGATCGGCTATATTGTGAGCTCACTCTTTGATGAGCTCATACATTATTTACTTAAAACATCTTGAATAATGAACATATTATGCATTGTTGAGCGGAGCGGAGCAAAGCTCTAATGGATTAAGAAAGTCACTCTTTGTAATGCTACTCCTCCGGAACCGCTTGACCAATTTGATTCAAACTTGTCATGGTGATAGTAGACATGGACGACCAGATTATAGTCTATAGAGCATTCTGAAAATTTGCATATTAAGGAACGAAAAAAGGAAAAAAAGTATTGCTCACACACTATTACTATACACATTATTTGATACTACATAGAGTATATTCTACATTGATACTACATAGAGTATACTATATAGAGTATATTCATACTCTCTGCACTGCAAGATTGCAACCTAACATCAGTTTTGAGAAACTTTCCTGGTCAGAAATGTCTATTACGCTCTTGAAATCATGTTGGTATCACTGGCAGAATCGGCTCCTCATCAAACCCTCATAGCTCAGTGGTTAGCGACGTGGACTAGTATTTCACTGCTCACCAATCAGGGGGGTTTGAAACCTGAGCAGAACATTTTTTTTGCTGACTATTTTCAAATACTTCCAATATTATTTTACATAGAACTAAAAGTAATAAACAACCTTTTAAGATTTGTTTTGTTAAAAAAAATAAAATAAAAAAATGAAAATTAAAAATTAAAAATTAAAAATTAAAAATTAAAAATTAAAAATTAAAAATTAAAAATTAAAAATTAAAAATTAAAAATTAAAAATTAAAAATTAAAAATTAAAAATTAAAAATTAAAAATTAAAAATTAAAAATTAAAAATTATAATTAAAAAATAAAATTAAAATTAAAAATTAAAAATTAAAAATTAAAAATTAAAATTAAAAATTAAAAATTAAAAATTAAAAAATTAAAAAATTAAAATTAAAATTAAAATTAAAAATTAAAAATTAAAAATTAAAATTAAAAATTAAAAATTAAAATTAAAAATTAAAAATTAAAAATTAAAAATTAAAAATTAAAAATTAAAAATTAAAAATTAAAAATTAAAAATTAAAAATTAAAAATTAAAATTAAAAATCAAAAAATTAATTTAAAATTTAAAATTTGAAAGTTGAAAATTTTCAAATGACAGCCGACCGAAATATTAATTTTCAATTTACTGTTAAAAGTAATGGTTTTATAAAATTCTGTATCATTACAAAAATGTAGAGCTTTAAATCTCTATATATAAAAGCAAAATGGCACTGATTCATTCATTCATTCACTCATCAGCAGAACTAAAAATCTACTGATCCGAATGCATTAAAATTTGGCAGACATGTTCAGTTGGACCTCTAGATGCCTACTAAGAACGGGTTTATGAAACTTCTCAAGATTACACCAAATATTTGAGTTTTTCGGCATTTTCTTAATTTTTTCAAAAACCAATTGGTAAAAAATGTTGATATTTGGTCGGCAGGTTCAGATAAGTTCTAGAAATGTTGTGTTATAGTAGTTTATGCAACGGTTGTATAATGAGAGCCTTGAACGCACGAGTGAGATGTAAGTTAGAGCACGAGCAGTGAGTGAAGCGAGCGTAAGCGAGTGCTCTAAATATCTCATCGAGTGCGTTAAAGGCTGAATACAACCGTTGCATACACTATTTTATCTACAGGGTGTTCCGAAAATAAGACACTTTCAATGAAACAATCTACAAGATTTGTTTTCGTGAGTAGGCTACCTCAGGTCTTATCACAGAAGTAAATGTGCATATCGAGGTGGACTAGTATTTCACTGCTTACCGATCAGGGGGGGGGGTTCAAATCATGAGCAGAACATTTTTTTTGCCAATTGTTTTCAACTTAGAACAAATTCTTATTTTGCATAGAAATAAAAGTAAAGAACAACCTTTTGAGATTTTTGATATGAAAAAAAATTAAAAATTAGAAATTGAAAATGGAAGATTAAAAGATTAAAAGTTTAAAATTTAAAATTTTAAAATTAAAATTTAAAATTTAAAATTTAAAATTTAAAATTTAAAATTTAAAATTTAAAATTTAAAATTTAAAATTTAAAATTTAAAATTTAAAATTTAAAATTTAAAATTTAAAATTTAAAATTTAAAATTTAAAATTTAAAATTTAAAATTTAAAATTTAAAATTTAAAATTTAAAATTTAAAATTTAAAATTTAAAATTTAAAATTTAAAATTTAAAATTTAAAATTTAAAATTTAAAATTTAAAATTTAAAATTTAAAATTTAAAATTTAAAATTTAAAATTTAAAATTTAAAATTTAAAATTTAAAATTTAAAATTTAAAATTTAAAATTTAAAATTTAAACACTGTTACACAAATAACTATTGAACTCACTCACATCCAGTTATCAATTCAAATCTATAGTACATGAGAAGGCTAAATGAGAATCTTGAAACCAATGAATAGATAGAATTATTATTCTGCAAAATTAAAAATTGACTCAAATTTAGGCAAGGAGGTGAATGAAACAGGCTACATTTGTTTTTCAACTTAAATCTTAAATAAAGTTTTTAGCTTATTCCATTCCTGTTAATTTTGGAGCTCAACAAACTTGTCTGCGTTTTACAGAAAATGTTTTCAACTAGACAAGTAACATTGGTTTTGTAACTAATCATTTAAAACAAGAAGTTAGTGAAGAAACATAGAATTTTCTCAATAAACATTTGCTCTTAGTGTGAATTTATTGTCAGTTCAAAAACAAAAACAGTCTAGCCTACCATAGGCCTCTATTCATAACTCATGTTACAATTTAGTTGTTTTAACATCCAAAATAGACTAATTATCTTTAAAATATAGGCCCAAATTAACAGTAAAAACGTTCTACATACCGTATAAAGCTAATTTGCCTTCTGGAGTTGGAAGAATTTCATTCTCAATGTCATCCTTTGAGACAAGTTATTAAGCAATTTATAATAGAAGTTAAGATATTATAAACTTAAAGATATATTAAACTATCTAAACTTTAGACTATTCAAATACGTAAACTGAAATATTGATGAACAAATACCGGTAAGATGAAGTATTATCACTTGTCGAAATTTTTAGGTTAGAAGATTCGACCGCTGTGTTGATTGTTTATCAGCCTGTTGCGAAATGGTCAAATGGAACACGGAATGAATTCTGGAACAGTGTCGTAAAGTGACAACTGTATCATAATGAGAGTTTTTCAATACAGTCCTAAAATTCAGTTTTGAAATGATAGCCATTTCGATTTAGATTGTAAAACTGAAACAGGAACTTTTCGATACGCCTGTAGATAAAAATATTTTTGAAATCCATTCAAGATTAAGCAAGTAATAAGTTTTTCAAAATTGTAGATTTATTGCTGGTTGCATATCTTCCACCTTGATACAACAAATCCAAACTGTAAATTCAATAGTTCAGCGAGATTATAGATGAACTAATTTGGAAGATATTGAATCAAGTTTCAAACTATGTCCAATATACTTTCCAAGATTACGCTTAATATTAGCGTTTTACTATTTTTCGGAATTTTCGGAGTTTTTCTTAGAGTTTTCGAGAACAAATCGGCAGAAAATGTTGAAATTAAGTAAACCAGTCCAAATTAGGTCTAGAAATGCTGTGAAATAAATTTCGAATCCCTTCTGAACGGAATTTGCAGGCGAGCGAAGTGAGCCTGTTTGTCTCAGCTGACACTGACAGAGGTTTTGCACGCGAGCAAAGCGAGCCTGTTTGTCTCACTTACACTGCCTATACTGTCGGGGGTCCAGGTTAGGCTACGCTAGGCGGAGAAGACAAGCGAAGCGAGCCTGCCGGCTAGTTAATGTATAAATTATTTTTTTGTTGATTAATCAAGTCTTCAAAATCATTCTAACTATTTATTGCAATCAAATTGTTTTACAGCGAGCCTGCCAGCTAGTTCTGAATAAAAGTGGTGTCTGATTTGTCAGGATTCGATGATATATAACTCAGATATGACAATTTTAATTTTAATTTCAACCTTTCACATTTAATATTGTAGTTGTAGGAAAAATTTAATGTGTAATCAGTGTAATACGGGCACAACGTTTCTTTGCTGCACTTGAGAAACTATTCCGCACTCGCCTGCGGCTCGTGCGTAAGTGTTTCTCTCTTGCAAAATCACTCTGCGCACTGATACACAAATAACTATATTGTACTGTGTGAACGAGGCAAATTGGATTTTTTATCTGATGTCTTTATTAATAAAATTATTTATTTATTTGCATTCATTCAATATTTCTCAACATGCTAACAAACAATGGAAGCTTGTTGTGGAAATACACCAAAATTCTGCCCAAATTTCATCCAATAGGTTTATTTTTTCGCGATTTTTCAAGTTTATATTGATTTTCCTTTATAATTTGCTACTGGATAATTATTTTAAACAATCAGAGCACATTTGAGACCAAAAAAGGTACGTCAAATGCTGTATTTACAAACCACTCATAGAGAAAATGACTCCATCTCGGTCAATATTTGTTTGAAAATTATTGATTTGGTCTCAATCGTAGGAAACATTCTGACGTTCAATTTTAGCCCAATCAATATTTCTTTAACCAATATTGACCAAGCTGGAGTCATTTTCTCATCTTGCCTTATTTTATCAAAATAAACACTCACTTGAGAAAACATTCACTTGAAGGTTGTTGCTCATATTTTATATTCTCATTTCATAACATTACATGGTAATATAATGAGCCACTTTCACCATCAGCTAGGTTTAGTTAGGCTTAAAATACCGGGATCAAATTTTCGAGTCCACGCTTCAAAAACTTTTTGACAAAAAGAAAGCTCACTCCGCTCAATTTGCGGCTGCCTCCGCATGCGCTTTCCTAGTAATATTATGCTGTTGAGCTTATGCATTGGTCAGGCATTTGAAAATAACAATACTTTTGTTTGCTTTTGCAGGCAAAGAGTCAAGTGCTATGGCTGACGATTGCCCATGCTGTTTTGCTTGTTCCATGTGACAGGCTGGGATGATGCTGATGAAGCCAGCTTCTAATGGAACCAATAAGACAGCTCTGTAGACAAACAAAACGCTCATCAACTTTGATGAAATTGCTCACTTTCTACTCAACATTTCTAGCGTGCTGAATTCGCTACATGTTCAAGTATTACCATTAAGTCGTTTGAACATCATTATCGTCTAGTTTTTCGAGTGACTTAATTTCTTCATATTATTGTGCTTCTCATACAAAAGACCTGAGTTGCAGTAATTATACATTTTCAAAAGTATTTCTATTTTCGTTTGTGGAAACTCTGTTACAATTATTATTATTTTTAATGTTATTGATGATGTTGTTGTTATTGTTGTTGCTGTAGTGTATCTTTGAAACCTTATGTATTCTCAGGCCCGTATTATCAATAGTAGTTTAACAAAAATCTTAGTATCGATCATCATTTGATTCTAATGAAACTCTTTATATTTAGCATCAATTATCAGTTGATTTTAATGAAACTCATTGTATTAAATGCGACCATATCTTGATTTAATCATCAGTCAATTTATTCTTGGTTTAAACAGCTATTGATAGTACTGGCCTTATTCGACTACTACGAATTGTTGTTTAATATGTCTTTATCTTATTTACTGTATAGAGAAAGAACCAAGCTATTTTACCTTGAGATGCATCTTTTGATAATGTCTCTGTAATTTCAATCGAATATATTTATTCAAAATGCTTTGGAGAGTTTTTATTATTGGAATTCACAAGAAAAATAATTTTCGAGTTTTCTCAGGTATTAATTAGTTGATGAGTTTGGTGGGAGTTTTATGAAGTCCTTACGCGCCGAGAAAAAATTGTTTATTAACTAAGTAGCAGCATAGGGTGCCCTATTCCAACCTATTCTAGTGTACACCAGAGGTAATACATGCTTTCTTATTTGATCACTCTATGTTTGTGCTTATTTTGCTATCATCTTTTCTTATAAGGTTATTGACAAAAAAAGTGTAAAACTACTACCTACTTTAACTGTAACAAATTATGTAAAATCTTTTCTTGTTCAAACATATCCAAAAAATTACATTCAAGCTCAAAGGTTTGATTAAACTCGTAAGAGATTGAAGGATACATCAATAAGAGCTACAATTCATTTTTCAAAATTTATTTAAGCCCCATGTTAATATAATATTATAATTAACTCCAAACTACGATAAACACTATTTATATTTCTATGATGAATAAGGAAATAAGAGGATTGAATTGAAATGATATATTTCTACAGTTACCTTGGAAAGTGCATTATATAGGAGGCATAGGCCAAACAAGTAGGGGAAAATCGAGTTTAAAAATGAATTGAACTATTTTCACCCAAGTCAAAGACGAGTGTAAATTATTTTTACGAGTTTGATAACACCTTCCCTCTTGAGTTTTCTACAATATCTTAGTATAATATAGAACAATATAATACTTATATAATATAATATAAGAACAAATAAGTTTAAATCAAAAACAATAAATCAAATTGAATTTACATAATAAAGTTAAAATCATAGCCTAGTCGACTTATTTGCAAAAATTTAATGATAATACATCACAATGAATGCTATTTATTATACTTTTATACCGTACCATTTCTTTCGATGTAGCAATTTTAAACTTTACACACTCAAATAATAATACACAAATAAGGAAAAATAACTATTTTGGATAGATTGAAGTTTGAAGAAATATTACCTATACTCCTCTGTTACCCTTAATTAATGTCACTAGAGTTTTTTCATAATCGCTTGAAGTATCACCCTGAAAAACAAACAAGAATTCTTCAAGTCAATACATAAACAAATTAATTAGAATGAGCATTAACAACTGATTCATTATTACCATTCAACTATCATTTAAAAAATGTCAAACAAAAGTTCTATTAGCGGTACTTTATTTTCTAGTTATATTATTTCATATTATGAATCTACGGAAAATAATAGAAGCTGCTGATGTTGATAGAAATAAATAATAAAAAAGTAGATACCGATACCGTAATTTTTTGGCAATGAAATGGATAATGGAAGGTTTCTGATATTCTTTGAACTTCCGTTCTCGAGAAGAAACGTTTTTCTTGAAAACTCAAGTTAATCGCTCATTAAGTCATGTTAATTTAATTATTATTGTGCTCAAAATTTGAAATTATTTTTGATTGAATTAATCACTGTCTTTAGATGATTTGGCGAAATGATGGGAACGTTTTTACTAACCTCCACCCATTTAATGAGGGATTGTTGAGTAAGGTCAAAAAATGCAGCTTGTATGTTCAACAGATCTATTTCACATCTCCAAATAATTACTCGATTCAGTAATCGTTCATTGGTTCCTAATCCGTTCATCGAGTCTTTCAACACTGCCGCAAAATATTTCCCTGAATCTTCGGAGAAGGAGGCTAGAACAAAACAATCAGAATGTCAAGTTACTGTATGTATTTATCTTGTTAAGCACCAAACAGGTAGCATTCTTGAGCGCTGGCTCTAGCTGCACGTCTATAGCTTTGCTGAATATGTAGTCTAATGAATATTTATATGCTCAGATCTAATGAGGAACTGGAGGAGGCAAGAAAATCAGAGGGATGAATGGAGGTAAATTATCGAGGAAACCAAGGACCACACAGGGCTGTAGCGCTTTGTAAGTAAATAAGATTATTTATGTGATAGCCTTTGTAGTTAGTTATAAGTCTAGAGCTGTGACGGCTCAAGACCCACAGCTAGAATCCTGCAAGCAAAATGGCACTCATTCATTCACTCACCTGTATTATCATAAACAAAACGGGAAAATTAATAATCCCTAGAAATCAAAAACAAATCATAGTCTAATAACTTTGTCTTTTCTAATAAGTCTCCTTATTTTTTGTACACTTTCTACGATGACTTAAAAAAATAAACCCGCGAGATTGACTGGAAAACGTGATTATAAGAAAATTAAGATGTTAAATAATCTTCAAAATTATCCATCCAGTTATTCACCAAAATAGAATATTTCACTTACCTATTGTTGTATAAGCTCTGATTAAGCTTTTATCTTTACAAAATTGTTGTATTCTTCCTGTGAATGTTGCTACTTTGTCTGTATCTTTATCTTTCACTTTTTGCCCGTCATAATCTTTAACAACAGCCTGTATAGACCTGAAACTTGCTTTGGACATCATTGTGAAAAATTCACCACCAACCTTTGTTTCAACGCCGCAATCACCTGTGAATTCAAAAAACCTTATCACTGGTCGGGAATTCAAATTAGGTGTCGAAATTGTTGTAGGCCTATTATTACATTTTTCCTAAAATAGGTACGGTTCTCAAAGCCTTAAATAAACAGCGTAATTCTCCAAGAAAAGAATAAAATTTTGTTGAAAATCAATTTATTGATTGATAAAAAAACTTCATTTTCTATAGTTGGGCAGGTGGTAAAGCAGGTGGTTGATGACATGAAATAAACTAAATGACAAATCTTCTGTCAAGACTTAAACATACTGTAGGCTAAAGCCGCGTATCGACAGTCCGAGGCATGTGCCGCGAATGCCTCGAGGTTCCCGCAAAGAAGAGTCTTGCCACTACTACTCGTCTACTATCTACTCCAGTCTCCAGCGCGGTCAATATTGGTTCAAACATTATTGATCTGGTCTCAATTAACATTTCGATCATCAATTCAAGACCAAATCAATAATTTTTGAACCAATATTGACCGAGCTGGAGACTGGAGTAAAGCCGCGTATCGTCAGTCCGAGGCATGTGCCACACATGCCTCGGACTGTCGATACCGGGTTTGCTAGCAGCAAGGCAAACGCGGCACACAATTCGCAGCGAGCAGTGCCTGTTGCCTCGCAACGCACAACGAACAATTCTACAAACTAACCTCAAAATTGTACCCCATTCCTATGCATTTTTGTGATTGAGAATTCTATTTGGGTGCAGAAGGTTGTAATAGGCAATAATAAACATTGCCTTAAATTTTTATCTACTAATTGAGCACAAACTAACCTCCAAAGTCCAAATTATCAATTGTCAGAGCTTAGTTGCTTTGTCTCCCGCTTGATGGCGCTAGTCAATTTGTTCGCGTGCTCGCAATTTTGGTTAGGTCGGTATTACACGATAATAGTTCTATGATCATACCATTCTATGAATATGATTTGGTATTTTCATCTCTTTCCATATGATCAGATATGCTCATAGAACTATTATTGTGTAATAATGGCCTTACAAAAATTGCAGATCACACATATGCCTCAGCCATGAGTTCATTCTTTTTTTGTGTCAACAGACTGTACCGCGAGGCATTCGTGGCACTTGCCTTGGACTGTCGATACGCGGCTTAATTTGTATAAGGATGAGCTGGAAAAAAATCGCTCCAGCAGCTGGTGGTCGGAAAAAGTGCATTTCAAATGCAATTCTATGATGACTCAAATCATATGACTCATAATGAGCTATTCAGAGTATGAATTCAAAGGTGCCGTTTTCTAAAACCCATGAAAATAGTATATTTCGCACCTATGGTCGAAAAAGGCGGATTTCCGGCTCGAGATCGGTTTTCCAGTCCAAGGCCGTAGGCCGAGGACTAGAAAAGATCGAGAGACGGAATAGTACATTTTCGACCCATGGTGTAGAACTTTATTTTTCGCCACACAACATCAATGCAAACAAAACAAAATAAATAATCAGTTAATCAGTTCCAAGAACAGCTAGACCAGTAACCTTATTATGCTATCTTCGCCTATGCTGAATTTGGAGTAAGTGTTATCTGCTTGCCAATGAAACTTTGCATCAAAAGTTTATTGATTTACTAACTGAATATTACTTTATAACTGTCAATGTATTCGGTTTTCTTAGTCCAGAAATGTTTAAGCCAAAGATAATGTTTGTACAATCATCCTAAATTGTACAATATCCATTCAAAGATGTTAATTTTCAACAGATATTGGTGAACAGAAAAGCTTAGTCTAGTTGCATTATCACCCGCTAGATTGCGCTGGCTAACCTGCTAGATGAAGTAACACAGAGTCTGACAAAAATAATTTTGTTCAAACATTGATTTTACGTTTATCATTATTCAACAGTTGATGATTACAAACATTTTTAATCTTATCAAAGTTGAAGTGTCAGTTATTGAAGCAATTTTCCTTTATTACTCAACTACTGATTAATGTGAAAACTTTCAACGTTCAGTTCTCTTGACAAGGGATCTTACCAATTACAATAACAGATGAGAGAGTACCTTTTCATTGAAATACCAATAAGTCGACATCGACTCTCAAAACAGCTGACATTTAATGCAATCAAACTGGAATGCTACCTATTGATCAACCAACCCTTACATCGACAACGACCTTCAGTCAGCTGACATTCAAGGTTACTTTACCGCCCTAGGGCCGAAAAACGCATTTTCCCGGCGAGTTGCTGGCGACCTCGCCTGAAAACGAGCATTTTCGGCCTCTGTATGAAGCATGTAAAACAGTCCATTTCATACCAGTGTGCCAAAAACACAATTTTTGGCATATTATTCGCCATTTTCTCCGCCATTTTTGATTGGATTTTTTTTTGTTGATGTCTAATTTATATGTATATATGCATTTAAACGGACATCAGATTTGTATTCTAGGGGCTTGGAAATGTGTATAAAATATATCACATCATAAATTTTCGATTGTCAGGGCAAGACCAATAGTGCTTCTTTACTTTCCTTGTCCTAACTACTACCATAGGTAAAGAAAGTATTGCTTTCCAAAAAAATTTAAGGTACCCCGATTTCAAGTTTTCTATCCGTTTCAAGGTCCCCTGAGTCCAAGAAAGTGGTTTTTGGGTATTGGTCTGTGTGTATATGTGTGTATGTATGTCTGTATACACTATATCTTGAACCCTAATTGACCGATTGACTTGAAATTTGGAACTTAAGGTTCTTATACCATCAGGACCCGACTCTAAGAAATTCAAAATAATTCATCAAAAAATGGCGGATCATATGCCAAAAACTGTGTTTTTCAAGATTTTCTCAAAAACGGCTCTAACGATTTTTTAAAAATTCATACCCAAAATAGCCCTATTGACTGCCATGAAACTCGGTCCTGGCAAAATCGCAGAAGATCTGCAGCATTGTTGAGAAAAATGGATTTTGCAATATTTCGATTCCTAATTGACAAATAGACTTGAAAATTTGAACTTAAGTTTCTTATACCATTAGGACCCGACTCTAAGAAATTAAAAAAAATTCATTGAAAAATGGCGGAAAAAATGGTGAATAATATGTCAAAAATGATGTTTTTTACGATTTTCTTGAAAATGTCTCTAACAATTTTTCTGAAACTTATACCCGAAATAGTCCTATATAAGCCCTATCGACTGCCATGAGTCTCGTTCCTGGCAAAATAGCAGAAAATCCACAGCATTGTTGAGAATAATGGATTTTGCAATATTTCGATTTCTAATGACTGATTGACTAGAAACTTCGAACTTGAGGTTCTTATACCATGAGGACCAACTCTAAGAAATTCAAAAAAAAAATCATCGAAAGATGGTGGATAATATGCCAAAAATTTTGTTTTTCAAGATTTTCTTGAAAACGGCTCTTAACGATTTTTTTGAAAATCATACCCAAAATAGCCCTATAAAGGCCCTATCGACTGCCATGAGTCTCGTTTCTGGCAAATTCGCAGAAGATCTGCAGCATTTTTGAGAATAATGGATTTTGCTAGCCAAAGCGCCGATAGGCGCGAGGCGTCATGGGCTAGTGATAATTGCAAATCATACATATGATGGGCCGAAGCGCCGATAGGCGCGAGGCCTCAGCGACGAGTGAAAAATTCACTGTTGGTACCAGACGGAGAGAAAGTAATGGCCTAATGCAATTTGCACTTGCTGATAACTAAGTATAAATACTTGTATTAGGTACCGTATGCAAATATGAATGGCAAGGAAAGTTGTGTGAGTGTACCACACCAGATTTTTTCGAATGAAATGCATTAAAAAGCATCAAGTTTCATTTATTATTATTATTATACATATATATGCTTATCAGGAATTACTAATCCTATAGCATGTAGGTTGGCACCTTCAAAAACGAAATGAAATATAATATTGATATACCATAAACAGATTCCAAACTAAATAAATTATTGATAAGTAGAAATTAGATGAATTATTCAACAATAATAACTAGTGTTAATATCTCGGTCAAGTTCATTAACCAGCCAAATTGGTCCAAGGGAAAGGAGTGAAATTAGGGGATGAAAATTTTGAAAAATCACTACAAATCGACCAATGACTTGATCGTTTTGAAAATTGGTGTGTATTAAAAACCCTTATTATGCCCTACAATTTGAGCCATCAACAAAAAAAATCCAATCAAAAATGTCGGAGAAAATTGCGAATAATATGCCGAGAATTGTGTTTTTCATGGGTTTTTCGAAAGGGGCACCTTTGAATTCATACCCTGAATAGCTCATTATAGCCCTGAATAGTCATATGATTTGAGTCATCATAGAATTGCATTTGAAATGCACTCTTTCCGACCAAGGTGTATAGAATAGTAGAGGTGAGGCGAAGTGAAGCAGCTGACAGTGAAAGTTATAATTTCGACGTCACGGAGTTCCTCTAGTCAAAAATTTAGCATTGATTTCCCTATCCTAGACAAAAAATTGCGCACTTTTTCTCAATTTACAAATTACAGAATTGTTTAATAGGTAAATTTCTTATATGAGCTTGTAGCGAATTTCAAGACCTACATTTTGAGTGATTTAAATCTATATTTTACTCAAATTTAACATGAGAAAAAGTCCGTTAACGTGTCTCGGGAATGCTATGCAGCTGGGCTGATGCAATTAAGAGTAGCATGCTATTATAAGATACATTTATAATATCATTGCATTCGATAGTATTGCTATTCATAACTTGCTTTAGTCCAGCTGCAGAGTATTCCCGAGACACGTTAACGGACTTTTTCTCATGTTAAATTTGAGTAAATTATAGATTTAAATCACTCAAAATGTAGGTCTTGAAATTTTTTGGCTAGGATATGGAAATCAATGCTAAATTTTCGACTAGAGGAACTCCGTGACGTCAAAATTATAACTTGCACAGCCAGCTGCTTCACTCCGCCCCACCTCTACTCTTTTATACACCTTGCTTTCCGGCCGCCAGCTGCTGGAACGAATTTTTTTTTCGTCCTTAATATGAAAATTGTCGAAAAACCTTACATATACATCGACGCACGATATCAAGAGGAACATCCCTGTCAAATTTCATTAGAATATATTGCCACCTTCAGTCGTAAATGCGGAACATACTTACATACATACAAACAAATGCAAAATCGTCGTCTTGAATCTTAGACCTCACTTACGTTTGGTCAATAATATTATTAAATATTGATAATAATTACTTTCAACAGAATAATAAAAAACTAAAAAGAGAAATCGCTTTATAAGATTACAAGAATAAAATTCCTAAAAACAAATTTATCAAAAAGAAAACTTGTTGAGAGTTAATCTCTTTGAAGAGACTTTTCAAAGTAAAATCCTATACAGGTCATAAAGCATGAATTCTAACATCTCTTCATATATGCATGTTTATCTCTGGTGGATTCATGAACGATCGACAGTTTTGATTGTGAGTTGATTAGTTTGTGCTATCCACCCCTTCCTCCTCTCCTAGAGTAGGCAAGATAACCTCTCTCCCTCACCCCTCCTTTATCCTCCCCGTTTATCTTCTAATCCGGCACTTCGAGGAGCGTGCCCGAGAAGTCAAGACGTTTCGTTCCGTTTCTCCTGTTCCGTGGCGTTCAAGTTGGACGCAATATATTACTTCGTTCCGTTCCGTGATACATATGTTGTTAAACATACACATGCAGACAGGATATCAGCAGTAAATTCTACATATTCTACAGTCACATACAGTCCACTATTCTCGTCAGTCCAAGGTTAGTACAAATTATTTCACTCACTTTCAGGGCTCTCGACGTTCGTTGAGTTTTTAATCTTAACTGTACCCCAATCCACCGGTTTGGAGACAGGACGGGATTACCACATGGTCCGTCCAGGCCTCGGATATGTTCTATTTCCAAGAAATTTATTTTTAATTTTAAATTTCAATTCGTTTAAAGTAGAGTTACTTGTTGATACATGCACTGATACCCATGTTGAATCCAGTTACAAGGTTCCTTTCCTTATCTCCTTGTTTATCTAATCTGTTACTTAGTAACAATGGCAAGCCAACAGCTTTGCTAACTATTCGTGTGAAAAAGAAAGAAACTTTGTTTAGCCGTGTTCAACAAGCTTATGACTTGTTGAAGGACATCAATGACACTAAAGTTCAATCTCAATTTCTGATAAGGAGTATATCTATTGAAAATACTGTGAAAGAATATTATTCTGCATTATTAGATGAAATCAATGAATTATCTATTCAAGTTGACCCTACTAAAGAACCTGAATATCAATCACTTACCGTTATTGATCAATTATCATGTGCAATAATAAATGCTCGTGATAAATTGAATCAAATGAAAAATGAGAAACCGAAGGAGAAAACTGAACCTTCACCCTCAACTTCTCATGCACCCCGTTTGAATATGATATTACCTCCAACTGAAATAAAATCTTTTGATGGTTCTGATATTTCAGACTGGCCTAGATTCAAGAATATTTTTTCATCATTGATTGTGGATGATAAATATTATCCTCCCGTTCATAAATCTCATATTTTGCATAATTTGTTGAAAGGCGAAGCAGCCAGAGTAGTGAAATCTTTTCAAATAATTAGTGATTTTGAGTTGGCATGGAAAACTCTATGCAAGCGTTACGAGAGTGATAGGGTGTTAGCTAACCACTACGTGAATGAGATTTTGAAAAGTAGTTCAGTCCCATTTAAACCCTCACTACAATCGCTTCAAGATTTTCTCGTTAAAGTAGGTGATAGTATTACAACTCTGAAGTCGTTGAAAGTTCCCGATTTGGCTGATTATATTTTGTACTCATTAGCTATTCGTCAGTTAGACAAAATATCACGTGAATCGTTTGAGCTCGAGGTAGCTGATAAGAGCTTTCCTTCTTGTCAACAGTTGATTGATTTCGTGAATAAGAGAGTTAGATCTTATCAATTATCTGCATCTGATGTGCCGTCTATCAATGAACAAAAATCCATCGAAAACCCGAAAAATAAGTCGTCTCAGAAAAAGGTTGTCTTATCTACTCAGGCTGATAACAGCGTTCGAAATAAAAGTAACTTGGTTACTAGTGAATTGAATGATAGTGCTGAAATAAAATGCTCGTTTTGCAACTCAATGAATCATTCGTTGTTCAAATGTCCTGCGTTCTTGAAAAGAGATCCAAAAGCTAGGAATGAATTTATTAAATCATTGAGAGTCTGTTTCAATTGTTTCTCTAAATTTCACGCTGTTAATCAATGCAAGTCTAAATCGATGTGCTATTGTGGTCGTATGCATAATAAATTGCTTCATTATCCTCGTAGTAGTGATAATAGCCGTTCGAATTCTCCCGTTCGTAATCAGAAGTCTACTGATAACAACTCTAAAGTTGCTTTGAAATCGAAATCCGTTGATTCGATTACTCAAACTGATAGTGCTATGAATGTTGTTGAGAATTCAAATTCTTCTAAGCATTGTGGTATCACTGATAATGTTATTGATAAATCATCCATTGTTAGTTTCATTCCTAAAACGAGTGTTGTTTTGGGTACTGCTCAAGCACTTATAAAAAATTCATCTGGGTCGTTTATTGGTGTTCGTTTAATGATTGATTCTGGTAGTACTGCTAATTTCATAACAAAAGATCTTGTCATGAAACTTGGTTTATCGGTCCATGATTGTCATCAAAATTTCTCCGGTTTGAATTCCTCGAGTGTAGGGAATTCTTCTGGTGTTGTGAAATGTTTGTTGAAACCTAAGGGTTCAAGTCACCCCGTTTAGAAGCTGAGGCTTACGTGATTGATAAAATAGTTGGTTCATTGCCTCCTATTTATCTCAGTTCAAAAGTTCAAAATGAGTTGAAAAAATTCAACCTTGCTGATCCTGTGTTCTATGAACAACGTTCCGTTGATCTCCTATTGGGATGCCAATTATTCAACAAAATATTACGTCATCATAGTAAAGTCTCTTCTAGTGAAGACTGTTCGTTTTGCGTAATTCCTACCGTGTTTGGTGACATTATTTTGGGTGAATTTCCCAATCATTCCGTTCTTCTCAATCAGTCATTGACTGCATTAATGACGTGGCCCACCTCTGAGAACTCGTTGAATAATTTGGTTCATAAGTTTTGGGAAAGTGAGGAAATTCCCAATCATAAATTTCCTAGTCCTGATGATGAGTTTTGTGAAAAACATTTTGTTGAAACTCACACGCGTGATGCTGAAGGTAGATATGTTGTTCGTCTTCCTTTCAAAGTTGATAATAATCAACTCAAGTTTCATGAATCTCATGATGTTGCGTTGAATCGTTTTCTGTCGTTGGAGCGTCGTATGCAGCGTGATGCTCGTTTGAAATCTGATTGTGTATCTTTCATGGAGGAGTATCTTCTTTTAGATCACATGGAAGTTGCTAAAAAACCGGGTAAATATTTCATCCCTTATTTTTGCGTATTCAATCCGTCATCACCTACAACAAAGGTTCGTGTTGTATTTGATGGGTCTGCTAAAAGAGTCACATTTCGTTGAATCAAGTTCTTCATTCTGGTCCAAAGTTATTGAATGACATATGTGATGTGTTAACTAGATTCAGACTTCACTCATTCGTATTCACGTGTGATGTTACGAAAATGTATCGTGCTATTGTCGTTGATGAAGAAGATCGTTCCTTCCTTCACATATTGTTTCGTAAAAATCCTTCTGATGATATTGTCGTTTATGAGCTTAAAACAATCACATATGGTTTGAAACCGTCTGGTTTTCTTGCTCAACGTGCTCTTATTCAATTGGCGAAAGATGAAGGAGATAAATTTCCGTTGGCAGCAGCAGCTATTCGTGATGATATTTATCATGACGATTTTCTCACCGGTGCTAATTCGTTGGAAGAGATATGTGAAATAAAATCACAACTTTGTGATCTTCTAAATTGTGCTCATATCAAGTTGAATAAATGGAGCAGTAATTCTCCTGAGTTCTTGGATCTGATTCGTTCTGAAAACACTCAAGTACCACTTCATATCAGTGATGAGCCTAATTCAAATGTGAAAGTTCTTGGCATAATGTGGAACCCAACTACTGATTGTTTTCATATCAATGCTCCAACGTGGTGTTCTAATCCGTTGTCATGTTGGCCGTTGTCATCTATGACTTACCCTGCTACTGAAAATCTTCCTGATGTGAAACAAAATAAAGGTGTTGTTTTGAATATCACTGAAGAGTCTGCTGTTATTCAGATAACACGTTTCTCCTCATACATGAAGTTGTTGCGTTCCTGTGCTTATGCTTCACGCTTCGTGAATAACTGTAAAGCATCAATTGGTGGTGTCTCTCGTAAATCAGGTGCACTTAGTGTCCAAGAGTTGAAATGTGCTCAAATGTGTTGTGTTAAAATTGTTCAAAAGTGTCATTTCAATCGTGAGCTCAACCTATTGAGAGAGAGCAAACCTTGTGATAAGAGTTTCCAAAAATTGTCTGTATTCTTGGATTGTGATGGTGTGATTCGTGTTGGTGGCAGATTGGTAAATAGTGCTCTAGGATATGAAGCCAAGCATCCTTGTTTGATTCATAAAGATAGTCATTTTACTAAACTTCTCATTGAGTATTATCATATTTCTCACCTTCATGCTGGACCAAGAATAGTGCGTGCTCTTATCCAGCGTTATTTTTGGATTATTGGAGCTCACAGTGTCATCAGAAATGTGATCTTCAATTGTACTCGTTGTCGTTTATTCAATGCAACTCCTGTTGCTCCCGTCATGGGTGATCTTCCCAGCTCTCGTGTTGTCCCTAGTGCTCCCTTTTTGAAGGCTGCGGTCGATCTAGCTGGTCCGTTCACTGTTGAAGAGAGTATTCGGCCCAAAGCTCGTACATACAAGGCATACTTTGCACTATTTGTCTGTCTGGCAACAAAAGCTTGTCACATTGAGATGCTTACAAGTCTTTCATCTGAAGAGTTTATTAACACTCTCCATCGTTTTGTTTCTAGGCGTGGATTGCCTAAAGAAATATTTTGTGATCAAGGGACGAATTTCAAAGGTGCTGCACGACAATTGAAGGAAATTGTTGAATTTCTCAGGTCGTTGGAAAATCAATCCAACGTTTGTGATGCGATGTTGTCTAAAGGCATCCAGTTTCGTTTCAATATTCCTCATGCTCCGTTCATGAATGGAATATGTGAGTCCAATATTAAAAATGTGAAATTTCATTTGTTTCGTGAAGTGGGAAATTCTGTCCTCACTATTGTCGAGTTTTCCACTCTGTTGGTGAAAATTGAGGCGATTCTCAATTCTAGACCGTTGTATGCGCTCTCTTCATCTCCTGATGACTACGAGGCGCTGACTCCTGGACATTTCCTTGTTCATCGCCCTCTGTTAGCGGTTCCTGAAATTGATGTGAGTGATGTCAACGAGCACAGACTGTCTCGTTGGGAAAAGGTTAATCGTTTTACTCAGCGATTGTGGAAGAGGTGGGAGAGTGAATATCTCCACACTCTTCAACAGAAAAATAAATGGTTTGAGAGTGATACAAACCTACAGGTAGGGCAGTTAGTATGGATTAAAGAGGACAATTCATCACCCTTATCATACCCGTTAGGTAGAGTCACCCAAATCATAAGTGATGCTAAGGGTGTTGTGCGCTCAGCTCACGTGAAAACTAACTCTGGTGAGTATGTTAGGCCAGTTAGGAAACTTGCCCCCATACTTCCCAATTAGTTTAACCAACACCTCAAGTTTTCCGTTTTCCTTTCCTATTCCTTTTTCCCTTCGTTTTTCCTTTTCTACCGTTCAGTGCATGTTGTTTTGTTTTTTCTTTTATTTTAAAATTTTAGTTTTTCTTGAGTTTATGTTCTTGGAAATGGGGCATTCCAAGGCGGGCGGAGATGGTGGATTCATGAACGATCGACAGTTTTGATTGTGAGTTGATTAGTTTGTGCTATCCACCCCTTCCTCCTCTCCTAGAGTAGGCAAGATAACCTCTCTCCCTCACCCCTCCTTTATCCTCCCCGTTTATCTTCTAATCCGGCACTTCGAGGAGCGTGCCCGAGAAGTCAAGACGTTTCGTTCCGTTTCTCCTGTTCCGTGGCGTTCAAGTTGGACGCAATATATTACTTCGTTCCGTTCCGTGATACATATGTTGTTAAACATACACATGCAGACAGGATATCAGCAGTAAATTCTACATATTCTACAGTCACATACAGTCCACTATTCTCGTCAGTCCAAGGTTAGTACAAATTATTTCACTCACTTTCAGGGCTCTCGACGTTCGTTGAGTTTTTAATCTTAACTGTACCCCAATCCACCGGTTTGGAGACAGGACGGGATTACCAATCTCTATAAAAGCTCATAGCAGGCACGTTGGAAGTCACAACTCGAAATAAAATACAATATTTGTATGAAAAAGTCCAAATTAAATGCGGTATTGATAAGTACCTACCTAAGAGAATTAATATGTCACATATGGAAAAAAATGCAATAACACATGAAAAAGGAACAGCAACAAAATTACACAACTGACAAAATACAACTGGGTGAGTTGTATTAGGTTTATCGAATAAACCTAACAAAATTAAATATTATATAGTTTATAAAGCATGAATTCAAATATCACTCTATTTATATCTCTTAGAACGTTCATAAAGCATAAATTTCAAGATTTGATGTAAATCCTCCACTGTATAAGACCTTTTCACTCATTTAAACAAAAAGATCTAATCTTCAGACACTGCTCCACAAAGATTGAGAACATCTTCAAATCTGACGGTGTTAGTGTGGTGAAGTCGCAGATCACACTGTTCAAATTCTCTTGCTGGAAAGCCAGAACTCTTCTCATCAGCCATGATCGTGGAGCTGCATACTGTGGGCACTCCTGCAGCACATGCTCAACCGTTTCCAACTTCTGTAGATTGCACATTGAACAGAGCTGATCGGCTTTGAATTTGTGGATGTTCCCTCTGCTTGTGAGGTTGAATTGTCTTCTTGTGGCAAGTCGCAGTTGAAACATACATCTTATACACTGGAAAGGCAAATTGAGGCTGACAAGACCAGTCCCAGCAGAATCAGCAATTTCTCTTGGGATTTGAAAGAGGAGGGAAGTCGACTCTCAAGATCTTGAGTGATGAGCCATGATTTGAAGTCCTGCAGGATGATCTTGTTTCTCTGCCATTCTTTGACTTCTCTACTGAAGATAAGCTCTCCCTTATTGACACCTTCCAGAAGCAACATCAATTGCGCTGCCCAGTTGTATCTGTGGTCCTCTGCACCCAGTCTTATCAACTCAACTTGTCTAATGAACCAAATTCTTGGAAGTCGGTCATTAGTCATTTTCAAAATCCGAATAACCCAGTTGATAGCTGCAGCAAGAATCTGATAGGAGAGGCAGATCTCTCCAACCTCCATACGCAATGCAGCATTTAGTATGCATTTTTGGTAAAAGTTGAAGGATAAAGCCGGGTCGTACAAGATCTTTGTTATTTTGTTGGGTGCCGTCCTTTCATTCTGTAATCGAGTCTCCATTCTACTTAATTTGAGGATCACTGAGAAATGATTGGACAGAGTCTCACATTCCAGTACTTGTAGGTCAGAGATTTTTTCTATTGTAGCCATGTTAAAACATATTAGGTCAATTACACTCCTTCCAACTGAACCAATATAAGTGAACTTGCCAGGTCTATCACTGGGTGCTCTTCCATTAACCAAAATGAAACCATTATCTTCCATTGTGTCATTAGGAGCCTCTTGCCACAATCATTCAAAATACTCTCTCTTATATATATTTGTGAACTGAAAGATATCTTTTTCTAGCTGGTTTTCATTACCTACACGGCCATTGAAGTCTCCGCCAATTATTATTTTACTATCACTGTATCTCATTTGCAAGTCCAATATATCTTATGACAGGAGATTTAGAAATTCAGCACAATCAGAAGAAGGTCTCCTATAAATCATTCCAATTATCATAGGTAATCCATCAACACTTGAATATAAGAAAATTCACCATTCTTAAGAAATTCATAGCATAACATTCTTAATTTAAAAAAAAGCATCAAGTTTTGGTGAAGTATCAACTTATTTTTTAACTTGAGATATCCATGATTAATTTTTTTCTGGTTCATTATCGAAGTAAGAAGTTGTATTTTCACATTATTAGTTTTCTGAGACAATAATTTAATTGACTTTTAGTGTAAAAAATAACAACCCAATAGTTTTACAGAGCTGCGGTACCTAGTTCTAGTTCTAGTCCTAGTTCATAGCGTATAGATATAGTTCGACCAAGCAAAAAAGAGCCTCTGGCAAGATGGGAAAATGACTCCATATTGGTCAATATATGCTCAAGAATTATAAATGTGCTTTCAATAGTAGATCAAATTGTTTCCTACAATTTGAGATGAAATTGATAATTTTTGAAGCAATATTGACCGAGCTGGAGTCATTTTCTCATCATGCCAGTGGCTCTTCTTTGCTTGGCCATACTATATCTAGGTAAATTACTATAGATAGATAGGTAGGTAAATGTCTTTGTGAAGGTCCTCCGACAAAATTTTTCTGAGTAAAGCATGCTGTACACGGGGACAGTAGTGTCGGCCAGTTGAATATCTGTATCCAATCACAGCCTTTGTCTTGTCATTGAGTCAAACAACAACAGCTGTGATTGGCTACAGGTACCTTATTCAACTGGTCGATACTACTGTCCCCGTGTATACAGCCCGCTGAGGCATGCAAGCACCATCTTCCCAGCAATTCTGGTGTTGTACAGTTGACAAATGTAAATTTGAAATCTATTTTTGGTCAACATGATCATATTACATTGAAAAAAATTGTAATTAACTTGAAATACAGTAGGTAGCCAGAAATCTTTTGGTTTATTCTAAGCCATCTCATGCAGATTCATTTATTCTCATGAAAAATAAACTTGAGAAATAATCATGCCAAGAAAAACTTTTCAATATTATTTATTTCTGAAAAACCATAGTTTGCTTCATGAAAAAGTTGATTACACAAAAAATTTTGATAAAATTGGTAGCAGACTGAACTTATAAAGGAAAAACCTCTTATAACTCTAAAAAACCAATAATTCTAATTAAACTGAGGAAATTTATCCTAAAAATGAGTCTTCTATTTACCCTCTTTTGATGGAATATTATTCTTATAATTCTTGACTTCCTTTTCATCAAATTCTGCCGCAATAGTTCGATAAGGAAGCTGTAAGATGATCTCAAATTAACAAACCAGAAAGTTGTAAATTAAAGTATATGTTATTAGCTACCGGTAATAAATTATAGGAGTTGTAGTAATTGAACTAAGCTGATGAATATTACTTCATTTTCAGCAACTGGACAATGGAGTAATGATGTTATTATTATTAATTTGTAACTTATTTCAAGATGATTATAAACATCAAGTAATAAGAATTTATATCGGAAAAGAACTACATTAACTTACTGATTTACAGAATACCTACAGGATTAAATTAATGCTCATACTGTACTTTTGTTTGTGCTGTCAATATTTTTCTTGTATTTTAAATGATATTCAATTGATAGCTTTTCAATGTTATTTCCAAGCTAGAACAAGTACCGTATTGAAGTTTTCTTCTCAGATTTATTTAGAATATAGTACTTTTTCAAAAGCTCATTTCTTATGAAAATTCTACAAGCACACAAAAGTTTTACTTTTGCCAGTATAGTAATAAAAGTATACTGATTTTCCTTATCTTTGAATTTTGTTCTATGACTAGCTCTTTATTTCAGCCATAATGTTTTTTTCCTACAACTGTGCATAAAACAAGATTTTATGAGCTGAATTCTCCTTGTAGAGAAGCCCATTTCTGAGGAGAATCTTCATTACGCTTGCTAACCATCTGTGCATGCACAGTAGAATTACTTTATGCTCACTAAGCAACTGCGCATGAGCAGTAGAGTTACTTTACACTTGCTAATCAGCTGATCATGGCTCGCCAAAAGTAGGTCAGGTGGAGTCATAACATAACCTAACAAAAGTCGACATTGTCTGATTGTAACTGTACCAGTAATTACACAAGAGTACCTAATTTAATAGTTTGCAGTATTTGAGGTCTGAAAAAACTGTAGATTAACAGTTGTAGAAAAAATATTGTATGTAATTTGCCCGTAATGCTTCTTTATCGCTCTTGCAAAATTATCACGCTCTGCTATGCGTTGTGTGATAACTGTTTTGCGCGAGCAATAATGTTGCGCATTATGCTCTTAATATATAAATAGCTATTTTCTAGTGATATATAGCAGAGCATGAACATGACGGTACTTACATCAAAACCAGCAATAATACGCAATAATAACATTCTTGTAGGAACATAAGTGACCTTTCTCTCAATATCGGAAGATAAGGAAACTTTGTATACTGGAATCAAATAAATATAATAAAATTATAAGTTTGGGGGAGATCTGGAAGAAATTTTCATACATATCTAAGCCAACTATCCTAATTATATAACTTACTATACAGAGTGTTTCAGGAGGAATGTGCAATCTGCGTATGCACAGTAGAATTACTTTATGCTCACTAAGCAACTGCGCATGAGCAGTAGAGTTACTTTATGCTTGCTAATCAGCTGATCATGGCTCGCCAAAAGTAGGTCAGGTGGAGTCATAACATAACCTAACAAAAGTCGACAATGTCTGATTGTACATGTACCGGTAATTAAACAAGAGTAATTCAATCAGGCTGATTCCTTACACCAAGTAGACAAAAAAGTTTCATGGGACCAACCCCCAAAAACGCTTTGTTACCAAGAAAACAATTGCGGAAAATTGAGATTTTTCAAAATACATTAATTTTTTAGAGGTTTTAGTGAGGTTCTAAAATAATCCATTCTTATGTAAAATTATTGACAAAACATAGCACAAGTGATAGCTACAGAGCTACAGAGTTTAGTAGCGATTTTGCAATTTTTTATCGCCATTTCTGAGATTTGGGTAAGATTTACACAATCGCCGCTATTCAACTTTTTGTTTATAATCCGACGATCTTCAACTTCCATTAATAAAAAATACAATTTTATGATTCCTTATCTAGTTATAACCCTTATTGTTGAAAAAGGCGTTTTTTCAATTAGTTTTCCAATTATCTCAATAATCGTTGAAGTTACAAACTTGAAACTGGTTTCATTGAATTCCTCAGCTAATTTTACATAGGAATTAATTATTTTAGAACCTCACTAAAACCTCTAGAAAATTAGAAAAATTAATGTATTTTGAAAAATCTCAATTTTCCCCCATTGTTATCTTGGTAACAAAGCGTTTTTGGGGGTTGGTCCCATGGGACCTTTTTGTCTACTTGGTGTAAGGAACCAGCCTGAGAAGTATTGCACATTCCTCCTGGAACACTCTGTATATCTGAAGCTGTAGAGTGTGTTGAGTTTGAACACTGATCTAGATCAGTCGTTCTTGAAAATCTAGAAAAACGCATTGAATATTGAAGGATAACTGAAGTATGGTACCTTATAATAACTGCCAATTTTCCAATAAAACCGCTCTCAACATAGGCCTACCATTTATGTACCTTACATAATGAACCTTTATATCACATAAGTTTATTCTTGATGATTAGTTTTTGAAAAAGGCTCAGAAAACGCAGAATCTAGAATAATGTTGAAAAAACGCAAAGATTATTTATAATTATAAGGAAAATTGATTCTTTATTTAGTCCACATATGGGTGAACATTTCTGCCAAATATATTGAAAGATTGAAGAATTATTATTAGATATTGCAGTACACTAACTGCTGGATAATTATAATAATAATTAATTAGAATCTCCATATATTGCTATTTATTATTAGACTAAGGACTTCTGCAACTGCAAATATTGGCCGGCAACCAAGAGGTACCTACCGGGTTCGATTCCTGGTCCTGGCACAGTTTTTTAACAGTTTCATTATTCAATGTAGGTATCTTGCTTGCTATTTAGTTCATATTGGTCAATATTTGTTGTTGCGGAAGTCCTTTTTCTATTTATATAGCAATATATGGAGATTCTAATTAATTATTATTATAAATACCGTATTGAAAGTTTATGGTTCTATCTATATATTTTTAGATTATCTTCTGATCAATTAATGAATGCCAATTTTGCTTCTATCATGTAAATATAGATCAAGCTTAACTTATTTTTTGTACCTTTTCGTGACGATGTCTCTCCAACCAGACCAGAAAACCCAGAGTTCTATTTTGATAATTTTTAATTGACCTCACCTCTAAAATAAGCCTCCTTGATATCTGTCAACTCGTTGCCAGTACTCGTGCAGATAATATCGATGTAATCCATTTTATTCCTTTTGAGTGCCCAATTAATTTCTCTGGCCAAATACTCTTCCACTGAGTAACAGAGATCCACCAGAATATCCTCAAAATCAGAACCAGTATCATCTTTTATGTCTTGTATTAAGTCCTGGGAATAAATTGAAATTATTATATTTTTAAATTGTGTTCATTATCCAGTTAATCTCACATATTCATAAAAAATGGGGCAAAATATCTTGAAGAGGAATAACAATAATATAATCTTGGTTTTATTGATGGGTAATCTCAAAAAACTTGTCTTCTAAATTTTGTTGTCTTCTAAGAAGAGAAAAAACTCGAATAGAATTACTTCCTTCTAACGAAAAAATTCTGAAAAACCTGAGATTGACTTGATAAGAAGAGTACAAGTTAGGATTTGTGCAGTCATGTCAACTGACTGCTACTAATTTTGTTTCTCTCACGTTAAAAGAGTGGTTCAAAGAAATGGTCCAAAGCAGTTCGTGATAGAAATGAACTTAAAAGAAAGAAATATTATATAGGCTAGTTACGCATTTGAATTTCTTGGTAGGGGATACCCAGGGCCGTCGCGTGGATTATAGCGCCCCGAGGCAAGAAGAACCGCGGCGCCCCCCCCCCAAATATTCGTTTAAATGTCCACCACCACGCTCACGCTGTCTGCTACAGTTCACATACCGGTACTATGTTCATGTTCGAATTTAAGCAGTGGCGGATCCAGGATTGGCAAAGAGGATTATGTGGGGAACCTTTCGGGGGGTTTGGGAAAAAATTAGGAAAAATGTAACTGGAAACTAGTGTTTTCAGACAATCTAGAGTTTAAAACCTTATAATTTTTTGTCATTTAAATATACAGGGTGTTTCAGGAGGAATGTGCAATACTTCTCAGGCTGATTCCTTACACCAAGTAGACAAAAAAGTTCCATGGGATCATCCCCCAAAAACGCTTTGTTACCGAGATAACAATGGCGGAAAATTGAGATTTTTAAAAATATATAAATTTTTCTAATTTTTTAGAGGCTTTAGTAAGGATTTAAAATAATCAATTCCTATGTAAAATTAGCTGAGGAATTCAATGAAACCAGTTTCAAGTTTGTAACTTCAACGATTATTGAGATAATTGGAAAAATATGCTAGAAAACGCCATTTTTCAACAATAAGGGTTATAACTTGATAAGGAATCATAAAATTGTATTTTTTACTAATGGAAGTTGAAGAGAGTCGGATTCTAAAGAAAAAGTTGAATGGCGGCGATTGTGTAAATCTTACCCAAATCTCAGAAATGGCGATCAAAAATAGCAAAATTGACAAAACATAGCACAAGTGATAAATTTGTGTTTAGTAGCGATTTTGCAATTTTTGATCGCTATTTCTGAGATTTGGGTAAGATTTACACAATCGCCGCCATTTAACTTTTTCTTTAGAATCCGACTCTCTTCAACTTCCATTAAAAAAAAATACAATTTTATGATTCCTTATCCAGTTATAACCCTTATTGTTGAAAAATGGCGTTTCAAGTTTGTAACTTCAACGATTATTGAGATAATTGGAAAAATATGCTAGAAAACGCCATTTTTCAACAATAAGGGTTATAACTGGATAAGGAATCATAAAATTGTATTTTTTATTAATGGAAGTTGAAGAGAGTCGGATTCTAAAGAAAAAGTTAAATGGCAGCGATTGTGTAAATCTTACCCAAATCTCAGAAATGGCAATCAAAAATTAAATTAAATTAATTTAATTAATTAAATTAAAATGAGATTTATATTAGCATACAACTTATAGCCCCCTTTAACATAAAGGAAGCTATGATATTATAGTTATACTAAGACTCTATAAAAATGTTTTAATAGATTCCTAATATTGTTCAGTATAAGTGGATGTAACTAAAATTCTACACATGAGATGTGTAGGCCTAGATTATAATTGATGTGAATAAGTGTGATCAATAATTGAGTTTATAATTATGAATAAGTAATTATAGTCAAGTATTAATATAATAATTAATAAAAAAGTATTTATAACAATGTTGATAAACATTTGTTATAATTATATAGTACTCTTTAATATTGTCTGATTACTCTTTTAATTGTCTGCTTATATACTGCTGTAATGTTGGCTCTCTGCTTTCCTGTTCTGCTGGCCAGTATTTTGATGAGGTCAGCTTCGATTGTGCCCCAGCCCTTCATGGCGGCTCTTAGCACCTGGGCATCGGCCGCAGCATTATTCGGTTTAAAGATGAGAGTCGCACCAGCAGAATCATCCTGCAACCGAAGAAACAGAAAGAAACCAACAAAAATTAGTATTGATTTCACTTTAAATAATATAATCCAACTGAATAGAATTTGTGAAAAATGAAAAAAGCTTATTTATAATATTATAATATTTTAAGCATTAGGCATTTTGACAAAATTTAATTATATACATAATAAAGTGACTTCACAAACTCATTATTTGAAATAATGTAAACTTAGTAGGCCTATTGAATACTTACACAAAGTGTACATATGACCAAGTGTGTAAAGATGTAAAAACCGGAAAAAAGCTTCAATCTGTTCATCTTGAATATTCCCAATGCAGCCAGCAAAAGCAAGAAAACAACTGAACAATAAATCTACAATCAAAATAATCTACACATATTCACAAGCTCTATATTACTTGAATGAATAGACTGATAACAAGCTTGAAGTCTGCGCTAATTATCTCGATTGAACGGAGATGCAAAATCTTCTATTTATTTGTTTAAAAAACAACTGCCAATGCAAAAATCTTATTTACCTCTTATGCAGCTAGATAAATAACGCAGCTTTTGATGTCTTCACACTGAATGCAATACATCATGAAAAACATAATGCAGATTTAATCAAGGAATATTATTCTTTTAATCGTCTCTGCAGCGACTTTAATGAAATATATCCTGCTCTATAAGCCTTCATTTATAACTCTCCCGAAGAAAACATTATAGATTTATAATAATAATTATTCAGAGTATGGTAGGCGGTAGCCTACTTGGTAATTATTTGAGTAAGTTAGGCCTACTGCGGTATCTATTTCATAAATGAATATTATTTAATTTTATAGTCTCTGTTGCGACTATTGGAATTATTAGGTACCTTTATAGATTTTTAAACTATATTTAAAACTACAGCAGGGACTTTAAAGAATCTCTCATCTTTGGTGAGATTGGCTGTAAAGACAGTCAGTTGTTTCCCGTCTCTAGAGAAATACGCGGTGGTGTAATTGACATTAATTGTTGCATTACAGCTTTAACTGACCAACTGGATGTTATTCAGAGGTGTTATCTCTCTGTGCTGTCACTTTTGGTTGTGGAGACTGGCTTATGGTTGAGAGGATCAATGTTCCAACCACATAAGCTTTACACAGGATAGGTACAGTGACTTATTACTTGATTTGCATCAGCTTAATAACTGTATTGTGGGACGATGAAGAACATTTGCTGTATTTAAAACCGTATAGTTATATTGGCGAGTACGTGACCTGCTGCTATAGGCTATACCTATCCTTGTTGATGATTATCCGCCTACTGTATAGCTTGTGCTGGCGGGGAGGACATTGTGGCGCCGTGGCGGGGTAAGGGGTTTTTTTTTGTTTTGGCTCGGTCAGCGTTGGTTCGGGGACTGTGAGTTCTGTTTGATAATTTTAGTCGACCCGGCTTTTGGGTTGGTAATGGCCGGGCTGGGGTCGGTTTCCGTCTTTTGCCAGGGTGTCTTCTTTGCTTGGACGGACTGTATAGTGGTGTTAATATAAAACTGGCAACCAGCTGATAGGCCTAGGCCCTTCATGGGCTGTTGAGCCCATACTCTTACAAAGACAGACTAGCAGGGATGAGTAAAATGGTTAGCAGCCGGGCTTCTTATCTTATTGATAAGATTAGCTGCATCATACCCCTCGCCATGAACAAACGGTTAAACATATGTGAAGGGGGAACAAACAGTGAGACAAATTGTAAGAATTTACAAGAAGAGGGATACGTGAGTTCTCTTATCAACAGCAGCTACTCATTCCACCACTGGGACAAGAGAATCGAGAAGAATTTATTGATCAATAGGAAAGCGAGAAATCTTGACAGCGGGGCGAGAGAGGACACCATGACTTGTTTTTACGTCTACCACTCGTACGATGTTGTCCTTGCCAGGGTGCGTTTTGATTATCCGGCCGAGTTGCCATGAAAGAGGTGGTGCCGTGTCTTCGTGTATGATAACGAGGTCGTTTACAGTGAGGTTCTGTTGGGGTGCTGTCCATTTAGATCGCTGTTGCAGAGTATGAAGATATTCGTTATTCCATCGTCGCCATATATGCTGGATGAAGCGCTGGACAAGCTGCCAACGTCGTAGGCGATTGAGCTGTGTAGTTTCAAAGTTTTCTTTGGGGAGAGCAAAAGTAGAGGTCTTCCAATAATGAAGTGGCCAGGTGTGAGTGCTTCCAAATCAGCAGGGTCTGAAGACAGCGGTGTAAGCGGTCGAGAATTGAGAATTGCTTCAATAGCTGCGAGTAAAGTCTCGGATTCTTCAGCAGTCACAATTTGCTCTCCTATAACTCGTGTGAGATGGTTTTTCATACTCTGAATGCTTCTTTCCCATAGACCTCCATGATGGGGAGCACGAGGAGGTATGAAGCAGAATTTCATATTATTCTCAGAGAAATATTTCAGAGTAGCTGGAGAGCTCTCTATCTCTCTGAAGAGTTGAGAGAGCAAGCGGGCAGCTCCTGTGAGTTGCATTATCTGAGTAGATAGTGGACGGTCTTCAATCCTCTTTTAGAGACAAAATGAGTGAGAGCAGCAATGTATGCCTCAGAAGTTAAAGCAGAAACCATTTCAATATGTACAGCCTTAGTTACAAAGCAGATGAAGAGACAAATATAAGCCTTTACAGGTTGTACACGACACAATGAATGTGGTTTCACAAGATAAGGTCCGGCGTAATCCAATCCAACTATGGTGAAAACAGGTTGTGGTTGAATACAATCTTGAGGGAGATCGCCCATGAGAGGCTGAGAAAGTGATGGGCGACATCTATACTCATTTTACATCATTACTCATTTTATATCATGTTATACACTAGGCTAGGCAATATGTAAAAACAATATTGTAATAAACAATTTTTGTTGCATCTAACACATATCGTATGTAAATATATTGATTATTGTAGCATAACTGATTTATATTGTTTACTGAAAGGTTTTGATTTCAGTTGTTAATATATAGGTAATGTATATATAATATGGTAATAATAAGTAAGTAGTCAAAGTACGGCTGCTCCTTCCCCAAGCTCAAGCTTGCTCTTTTGGGGAAGTAGTTCCTTATGTTTATTTGCATTTTTGTTATTGATTCATTTTGCTGTTATATTTCTACATTGTGAATTATTGTAATGCTTTATCAAGGAAAATAAATAACACCTTATACATTATACATATATAACATCTTATAACACTGTACTGCAAATGAGGCTGCGTGCAGAGAGGATCCAGTATTGATGCAATATTTGTGATTTGAGAAGTTGAGGCCCAGCATGTATATACTTGAGATGATAATAGTGTACTAATAGTTTGACAACATCATTGTTTTTCGGCAGCAGAACTGGGTGTTTATTTATTATTCCAATAGAGGCTCGAGTTCTTAAGGGTCGGGTGTATAGACGATGAATTTCTAAAACGTTAGAAAAAAATCTGGCAAGCTCCAATCAAACTAATTCCATTTTGGTGAGAGACTAGAAAGAGTACAGTGTCTCTGGTATGTATGTGATCATTGAAACTGAATAAGTAGTATAAAATAAATTGAAACTATCAAAGATGATATAAATTCCTCAATTTTTAATATTTTTGCGTCCACGTGGGAAATCTTACTAATTAGAGAACGCTGAATCCGAATCTGAAATCAGAATTCCTCTATCTTCAAAATCACGTGATTTAGATTTGGTGGAGTGATAAGATTTTTCATTGCGAGTGGCGCTGAAGTGGCGTAGTGTGACAGGTTGGGCGCGTTCTCATAACGTTACAGCTGCTGACCCTGTGGCTCGCCACTTCTGAGTGGCTTTGGAAACGCGGACGGTCAACCCAACAGCGCGTCTCATAAAAACGCGTGGCGTAGTGTGACAGGGGTATGCGCCACTCGTATTTGATACTATAGGAAAAAAATTGGATGATCCTAACGCGCGTCTGAAGTGGCGTAGTGTGACATGGCTCTTAGAGTCATGTCACACTACGCCACTTCAGACGCGCGTTATGAGTGGCGCCACGAAAAAAAGCGTATCAAAACGCGTCGAAACGCGAGGTAAAAAAATGTAACATGACCCGCCGTGCGTCTGAAGTGGCGTAGTGTGACAGGGCCCTTGCTGTTTAAAATTCATAGTTTTGCGCGAGAGATTTGTTTACATTTTTCAACGTTAGGTAAAGCTAGGATTTGGTTGGTGCGGAACGTAACGACAGTCGGTCGTTGCGTAAAAAAATGGCGGACTGCTTCTGTATTGAATCATAGGACCGATTTCGTTCATGCGTATCACCAACGATCACGACCAACAGCCGCATCCGATGACGACCGTACTCCTCCAGAAGCAGTGTTGAGGCCATTGAGCTATATACAAAATGGAGATCGCACTTCTTCAGCAAGCAGTGTTACACCTATTTTTTTTGATAAACCTGTCAGCCATTGCAAGTTGAGGACAAGTTGCGCGGGAGTTTGAATTTTCAATGGAAGCAAATGGGGAAACAGCTATCAGTTAATTTACAAATAATTCCTTCTGAATAATTTTTGAGCAATGAAATTTAACCTTCTTGTCATTTATGATGCATTTGATAATTTTAGAAGATAATTGCTGTTTTTCCAACTTGTGAATTATAGTAATTGTGGTATGAATTATTTGGCACATAGGCTACCTACTTACAGCACAGAAGTACAATTTCGATTGTTGGTACAGGTACCTACTAGTTAAAAACTTATTTTGTAGTGTGTTTATTAACATCTATAGCACCTAATCTATTATTTTATCATCAGTAGTTGGGTGATGTAGTCTATCCATTGAGTTATTTATGGTATCTAAATGTTGGTATATAGCTCAATGGTTGAGGCGACCAGTTGCAGTGGATTCTAACCTCAAATATTTTGGAGACTTGGAGAAGATGTAGTAAGTTAGATGACCAGGAGGGAAATATTGATAATTATAAGGGATATTGATATCAAAGTTAATGAAATTTTGATTCAAATAGTTCCAAAATGGAGTAATTTTTATTTCTCACTAGTAGATCTGGATATCATGAAAGCAGATCATTGCGACTGAGTCGTGCAAACAAAAATGGTTCAGCCGCAGCCGTATGCGTACATTGCGGCTGACGGTCGTTACGTTCCGCACCAACCATTACCTTTAGGTACCTTTAAGGTACGATTTGGCTGGTGTGTATCGTTGATCAGCTGTAGACAATCACAGCTCTTCTTAAGGTACGACTTGGCTGGTGCGTAACGTAACGACCGTTGGTCGTGGTCGATCAGCTGTAGTCAATCACAGCTCTTCTTATTAAATCTAAAGCTAGGATTTGGTTGGTGCGAAACGTAACGACCGTTGGCCGCAATGTACGCATACGGTCGTTGCATAAAAAAATGGCGGACTGCGCCTGTGTAAATACATAGGACCGATTTCGTTCATGCGTATCACCAACAACCACAACCAACAGCCGCATCCGATGACGACCGTACTCCTCCAGAAGGAGTCGGTCTAAAGGCAGTACGACCCCGGACAATAGACAACTACAAAAATTCCAGCGACCACAAAATACAAATTTGCTATGGGGTTGGTGAGATTTAACAATTAATATTTTGTACTAGTTTAAGGAAAATTGCTCCAGAAGCAGTGTTGCGGCGACCTGTCGCAGTGGATTCTAACCTCAAATATTTTGGAGACTTGGAGAAGATGTAGTAAGTTATAATTGAGATGACCAGGAGGGAAATATTGATAATTATGAGGTATATTAATATCAAAGTTAATGAAATTTTGATTCAAATAGTACCAGAATGGAGTAATTTTCATTTTTCACTTGTAGATCTGGATATCATGAAGGCAGATCATTGCGACTGGGTCGTGCCAACGAAAGGTACGATTTGGTTGGTGCGGAACGTAACGACCGTCAGCCGCAATGTACGCATACGGCTGCGGCTGAACCATTTTCCTTGGCACGACCCAGTCGCAATGATCTGCATTCATGATATCCAGATCTACGAGTGAAAAATAAAAATTACTCCATTTTGGTACTATTTGAATCAAAATTTCATTAACTTTGATATTAATATCCCTCACAATTATAAATATTTCCCTCCTGGTCATCTCAATTATAACTTTCTATGTCTTCTCCAAGTTTCCAAATATATTTGAGGTTAGAATCCACTGCGACTGGTCGGAACACTGCTTCTGGAGGAGTACGGTCGTCATCGGATGCGGCTGTTGGTCGTGGTCGTTGGTGATACGCATGAACGAAATCGGTCCTATGATTTAACACAGAAGCAGTCCGCTATTTTTCTACGCAACGACCGACGGTCGTTACGTTCCGCACCAACCAAATCCTAGCTGAAAATGGTTCAGCCGCAGCCGTATGCGTACATTGCGGCTGACGGTCGTTACGTTCCGCAACAGCCAAATCCTAGCTTGGAGAAAGCTTTCAAAGTTTGTAGTTTCTATAAATGCCACTAGATAGAGGCACCCTAGATCCTAGCTTTTGGTTTTGGTACAGCTGGTTTAGTGACGTCTGCTAAAGTTTTTCATAAGTTAAAGTTATTATTGTAATATTGTTTTGAACTAGGATTGGAAGTTATTCTACCGTAAAAGAACACGAATTTGCAAATTTGTATGACCGTGAATTTGCCATAATGACGCATAGTACGTGACTTTGTATTATGTACGTGACTTTGAAAAATTGCCAGTTGACGCCGATTGTTATTTTTTCGTAACCACTGGACTGGACTTTTCCATCATTTGACTAAAGAAAAGTTTACAGACAGGCTGACGCTTTGTTAGTTGATTTAGTAAATGGGTACAGGACGTAATTTATTTTTGACCAAAATAGCTTAATTTCATAGTGGGCCTACTATCAACAGGAATTTGATAATGTCGCTGAATAGACTGAAAGTAATAGGGCGACACCTTGTGCCTTGGAAAACTGACATTGTATCCTTTGTTATTTAAGTTGCAGCTCATATTTTTATAATGTTAATAAAATAATAATAATATTCGTGTAACCTGGCTGGCTAAAGTCTGGTGTCAGAAGTTTCAGGTCGCTCCTGATCAATTTCAGGGTCTCTGTGAATGTGAATGTGAAGTTGTGTCAGTGGCGTAACGTTTCCGAACCGGGCCCCCCCCGCAAAAACAAATAATCCGGGCCCCTCCTTCCAAAATCATACCCCCTTTCACTACCTTCCCCCCTATTCTTAACCCCTCTCCTCCCTCAATTTTCTCAATTTCAATCATTAAAAAAATGTGATTTTTTCATAGATTGAAATTCTGAAAGACATAAGCCTTATTGAATTATAAGATTTATAATTTTTCCACAAACACAACTCACTTGAATCATTTTTAACTTGACAAATTTTGCGGACATGAACGTGCATCCAGTTTTGCGATTTGATAAGATCTTAATTGGAATCGCAAGAGAAATAATAATGAATTGAGTACTGAGTAGGCTACATTTACATTATTATTCATTTTCATATTATTTAATGTCAACTCTGCCACACTATATGCTCAGGAATTTAATGGGAAAATAATTTATTTCATCTACTGTTTACCCGAAAAATGAAATAGAAAGATAAGGAGCTATTCTAGTCTGAGTGAGAGAAACAGACAGTGAGTCTCAATTTTAATGATTTACAAACAACATTCCTAATTTTGCAATAATAATTATAATAGAAGCTCACTACCAGTAGCCAATTGAACGATAAAAAAGTATATTTGAACAACACTAACTTTGTTTTGTTGATGCGTGATAATTTCTTCCTCAAACCGCATTAGTGCTCATGACTGTATTTGTCCAAACAATTGTATTTATTTTGTCTTTTGTGTGTTTTAATAAATTGGAATTGAAATAGAAATCATGCTTTTCTTGATAAATCGATACTTCATTTTTATTTATTTAAAAATTATGTAATATACTCTAGGGGCTCTAACCCAGACCCCCTAGGATCCTAAGTGATTCATTTTTTAAGAAACCTATATTTTATATAGGGGCTGCGGGGGTGTACGTTACGCCACTGAGTTGTGTTATTGCTGTATTCTGTAACTTATAGCCTATAGGCTATCCGTATTAAATAATGTGATCCATCTGGTTTATGGCTTAAATTAAATGTAAGTACTAGAATCATTACGGTATTCATTATTGAGATTCAATTTTGTTTGGCATCAATGTTTGTTTGTAACCTAACTCAAATACACTTTTGATAAATAAGGCCTCTTTAAGTCTCTCTCTTTCAAGTTAGCTTTGATATTCAATTCTTATGGCGCCCTATATGGGTTTATCATGTTGTTTTTATAAATATTTGTTGATGAAGCATTGTCATTCGTTTCCAAGTTTTTCTTAATTTAATAATCAGAAATCAACTGCTACTTCATCAACCACAAATGGCGCCGAGAGCCCTTTTGATTCATCTATCAATAGTAGAAACTTACTTAGCACTGAACAACAAGTATTCTACGAAGAGAATGGCTTTTTAGTGATAAGAAAATTGATTGACAAGGAGACACTACAAAAATGCAGGTTTGTTTTATTGCTCATTGACAAAATTGGAATGTAGTAAATGATTAACTTGGAACCATCTCAAGTATGTAAGCAAGTTTTCGTTTTTTTTAAATCGTGAATAATGAATTGTGTGGAAGTGACTGATGGTCCAGGGATCGGGGAATTGTCCATAATTTGGATCAATGGTAGAAATTATAATTTTCTTCAAAAGGATTCACCAGATTCGGCTCTACATAAATCTACAGGAGAAATTTACTTGCATACTTCTAGTAATACCACTTGAAGCTTTGCAGCTGTTTTCGTCATTTCTCTGATTCATCTTGAGGCCAGGCGTCCCCCAGAATTCCTTCATGGATGTAGTATGCCTTCTTGAACGGATGGTTCTTCAAAGATCTCTTGAAATCACAGGATCCCACTGGACCTTGGAATCTTTAGGGGAAGCTTGTTGTACATCATGCTGGCGAAATTTTTGATACCAAGCAAAGCTAGTGTTGTTCTCTGCCTTTCTATGTGATTTTGCTATGATTAAATAACTAATTTCTTGATCCTAATCAATTATTTTCACTTGCTGTTATAAATTTTTCCAGTGATATAGCTTGATAAATAATCGAATAAAATTGAACAATACTGTAATAAACCAATTGAATTATTAAGATTGATTTTACAGGAATCATTTCGTTGATCTTTGTGAAGGACGTTACCCAAAGGGCTCAATGGTTCTCATGAAAGATATATCACTAGCTAAGCTTGGCAAATCCGGAGAGTACTTGTACAACAAGGTTCAAGATATTGTTTGGGATGAAGTTTTTGAAACATACATACTACACAATGTTGTAAGTAGATTATTTACGTCAAGTTAGCATATACTATATTATACATCGTAAGTCAAATAAAACATTCATTTTAGTTTAGAATACGATATTTAATATTTTAAATAAAAAGTAATCTAAGGCGGCCTACCGTGGCAAAAAAAACATTTTATTATTACATGTCGAAGTTACATCGATCTTGATTTTTTCCCAACGAAGTTTTATCTATGGTCGAAATCTATTCAGAACGTGCTTTCCTTGGATAGTGAAAACTGAATAACATTGAAATAATGAATCATCCATTCAACCAAGCCCCTTTATGAAAATGGTCTAGGCCTAATTGGTGGCCAATTACAGGTGATCTCAAGTATTGTGATTTTTAGAAAACTATTCCTTGGAACTCAATGGAAACTTTACTGGTATGCAATTCAATACCCTATATTATTCATGATTGTAAAGAACAAGGAACACAATATTTTTTAAGCTTAAAAACTTAGTAGATACTAGTGACTTTCACTTTGACAACAGAACTCACGATTTTTATGCTTGTTGGACGCGTTTCGTGGCACTGAGCCACATCTTCAGCATACAAGGAGTAACTATATACAAGGAGTATATGAGTATATAGTTACTCCTTGTATGCTGAAGATGTAGCTCAGTGCCACGAAACGCGTTCAACAAGCATAAAAATCGTGAGTTCTGTTGTCAAAGTGAAAGTCACTAGTATATACTAAGTTTTTAAGCTTACTATAATCAACAGTTCAAGTAGGATGAAGACAAAAGAAGAAATACAATATTTTTTATTTAGAAAAATACTTCTTCAATATGTTAAAGTACTTCTGTTGTGTTGATTTTCATGTTAGCTCACCAAAATGTAATCATCACGATGTAACATTCTCTTTGCAGCTTCTTGATTATGTTGAGAGTTTCATCGGACCAGATATAAAAGCCGTTCATTCTATGCTTATAAATAAACCTCCGGATCCAAAGACATTGACGTCAAGACATCCATTACATCAGGTGAGGATCTTATGGTAGGCCTATAGTCTGGTCGAGCAAAGAAGACATTCTGGCAAGATGGGGAAATGCCTACAGCTAGGTAAATATTGACTCATAATTTATAAATTTGGTCTCATATTGTAGAGCAGATGTTGTCTAAAGTTTAAGGCTAAATTTATAATTATTGAACCAATATTCATCGAGCTGGAGGCAATTTATCCAGAATGTCTTCTTTGCTCAATCAGGCTTTAGTATAAGTTACATAAACCGCATCTCACTTTACCAATGGACAACGACATTGAACGTTTTTACAGTTTTCAATTTGTTTCTCTCGTTGGAAATAGTGTATGTATCTATAGAGCAATTGTTCTCCATGTTGAAATGACAATTTTCATCCTTGTATGTATAGTCTGGTCGATATTTGGAATAGTCTGTATAGTCGGTATGAAGGCAGAAGTTAATTTTCACTAAAATTTTCAGATCTGCGCATGCGTAGTTACACTTCCGCTTCAATTTTCTTTGCTCTACAAGACTATACTAGCGCTTGAGAATGAGCCTGTTACTCTGCTCATCTCTGTACCATTGAGTGGTTGTCTTGTCAGTAATAACCGTGCATTGATTTCAGCCCAACAATGAAATTGTAAAATTGAGTAACATAAACATTTAGTTTTCTGTTTTTTTTTCTTTTTACATTTCAATAAATACTCATCAAGCTTGAATAATTATTATTGTGAGCACATTTTGTTGTGAAAATAAAGTCAAGATCTCACAATAGTTTTGGCTTTTCCAGGACTTGTATTACTTTCCTTTTCGGCCAACCAATAAGATAATAGCGGCGTGGACTGCAATGGAACCAATCACCTCTGAGAATGGCTGCCTACTGGTCTTACCCGGTTCACATAAGGGGCCATTGTTGGAGCATGGATATCCAGAGTGGGAGGTGAATTCAAAATTTATTAACAAATATGTCATTTATAAATTGTGTTATTCAACAGTTATCTTTACATTTAGGCATAGCTTCTGGTTCGTAGGTCATATTTAAAAAAATAGGATACAAATGTTCCTCTTAACTTTGCAGAGCATTTTTTATACTATTGAAATTGCTACTCACACATTTTTGTGATTTGATAAGTAAATTAAATAAGTAAATATGTAGTAAACATGCATTATGTTTGTTTGTATTTTACATGAACCGCAAGTTTAATATTAACTTTGATATTGTAACTTTATTCATCTTTATTTAGTTTCACATCAAAGAGTACAACTGGCTTCAAAGTCCAAAACTGTAATGTGCTGAACAGTTGAAGTGTAGTGGAATTAGAACCTTCTTTTGAAGTACATTTGTAATCCTACTCATCAAAACACCGGAAAAATAGTTTTTCTTCTCTTTGATCATAACTATATCATTATCTAATCCATTTGAAAACGTTGTTTATAAGTTGGAATTCTATCCATATCAATCTATTCAGAAGAATGACAAAAAATAGAAAAATAATCAATTAAAATTGCTGATGGATAAAAAATATCTGTTTACCAAAATTTATACCATTCAACTACCTGATAATGTAATTAAAAAGGATGATATAACCAATATAAAGCTCAAAGATTTAAATAGTTTTTCGCTACACTTCACGTAAATAAGCTGCTTACCAGTCCCTATGTAGACTAGGAAGTCGTCATTTACATACATGATTAATCAGCTGTTGTCCTCGAGCGGAAAGAAGTCCTTTCCATACTCTTTCTACGCGTGGACAGCTGACGCCATCTAGCGAGAGAAAATGCAACTACAATGGACCATCACTTTCTTTGAAACTGCCAGAAATTTGTCAAAAACAAGAAACTTTGTATTACTATTGTACAATTTAGGATGATCGTACAAAAACTATCATGAGCTTAAACATTTCTGGACTAAGAAAATCGAGTATTCTGATAGTTATTAAGTAATATCCATTTGATTTAATCAAAAAAATTGTGATGCAAACTTTCAATACTTAGCAGTTCAGCTTACTCCAGATTCAGCTCAGCCGAAGCTAGTATAGTAAGTTATCTGGTCTTAGCTATTCTTAGATTTCATTAATCCTATTTGTTTTGTTCATTCATGAAATTAGATTGATAATATTTATTTGAAGTGTAGCGAAAAAAATTATACACAACTCGCCCAGGAAGTTTTTTACGGTATTCGGAATTATTCCCGAAACTATCCTCATACCTCATACCGTAAACTTTTCCTTCCCAGGCTTGTGGCGTAATGCACTATTACTAATAGGTCAAGAATATTGGTGTATCTCATCATTCTTTCTACATCATAATTCATAGTTATTGAATAATACCATAGACTAAGTGTGAATAATACGTGTAAAATTGATCAGTTTATTCTACTTTTATTCTTAATCTTCGGTAATACGTTTCTTTCCAGAATGGAGTGAACAAAGCATACCATGGTGTAAAAGGATTCGATGAACGCACTGCTATCCCATTACACATGGATGTTGGGGATACTGTATTTTTTCATCCTTTACTAGTCCATGGATCAGGTCCAAACCTCACTCAGGTATTTTCTTTCTATATCTCTTTTTTATTCTTGATGCTACCTTATACAGTGCCTTTTCACAATGACATTAATAACATACTAGATAATAGTGCTGTGAAATTTGTAAAGCTGTAGACGTTTTTCAAAATTATTCATTCAAGAAGGGACACAAAGATGATAATTATATCCTATAAAACAAATAAAACTGTCAAATAGAGTGAACAAGAAATACCTATTCATAATTATTTTATTATATATTCGCTATGTATAAAAGATTATTAATTGTTCTATTTGATACAATTATCTATATCTTCACGGAATAAATTGAGCCGTGGACCATTTTTTCTAGAATAGAAATCTATTAGAATATGAATAGTTATCAAGATATTGTACAAATCTTTTGTGTATCTTTTCTTGTATATCTTCACGGTAGTAAATTGAAAGGTGGAACAAATTTTTCCAGAGTAGAAATCTGTTAGAATGTGATTGATAATTATTAAGATAAAATATTTCGTTTTTCAGGGATTCCGTAAAGCAATATCATGCCACTATGCATCGTCTGACTGCTACTACATAGACGTCAAGGATACGATACAGGACAGCATTGCCAAAGAAATTGAGGATATGGCTAAAAAGCGTGGATTTAGTGGCAGCTTCAAAGTACGTACTGCTAACTGTTATGTAGCCTAGTTATAATTTTACTGGAAATAATATTTGTATGATAATTAAGATAATATATATGTTAATTATTATAGCCTACAGTTAATAACTGTAGCTTACAGTTATAATTTTACTGAAAATAATATTTGTATGATAATTAAGATGATAATGTATGTTAATTATTGATATAGATTGGAATGGTCAATTCTATAATATTTCATTAATTTTTAACTGATAATAATTCCAAAAAGTATGAATTGTTATGACAGTTTCCACAATATTAATGCTCATTTTACAAATTTTATGAATTCTTCTAAATGTCCCATACATAATGTCCTACCTATGTCATTTCAGCCGTTAAAGGCTCTCTGGGACACTGTTCAGAAATAAAAATCTAGCCCAAATACTCAATGACTATTATCATAGCAGACTCGACAAGTTGTCTGATGGGAATATCTGTTATAAATGCTCAGCTCTTTCAAGACAATCTGAAAGCGGTTTGAGAGTAATCTCATTCCATAATCAACATGTCAACCTGACAGTCGAATCATCCCATTTAATGATATATTGTTGAAAAACTTCTGTGTGTTGTTTCTAATCGAGAATAGGCAATTTAATAGGATAATTGAGAGTTTATTGTATGTTGAATGTTCAAGTCACAATATATCAGTTTTACACAATTTTATCATTTCAACAATGTTTCATTGTAGCATCTCATTGTTTTATTACAGTCAACCAAACGGTCGATAATTGCTACAATTTCAATTTTTTATAAACATTTAAGTAAGATAAATTTATCAAACAATATTTCTGAATTTGTTAGAATCTAAAGTCAGTAATCTGGGCACATTCAATAATGCAGAGTAGGAGAATACTCCAATTCCTTAACTAAAAATTATATAAATTAAAGAATTGAGCGAATATCATCTTCATTATAATTATAGTCTGTCCAAGAAAAGAAGACCCTCTGACAAGATGAGAAAATGACTCCAGCTCGGTCAATAATGGTTAAAAAATTATTGATTTGGTTTCAATCGTAGGAAACATTCTTTTCTACAATTTGAGACCAAATAAATATTTTTGAACCAATATTGACTGAGCTGGAGCCTTTTTCTCATCTTGACAGAGGGTCTTCTTTGCTTGGACAGACTATACAGTAGGTACTCCTTTTGCTACTCGTTGAAATTTTGTAAATACTCATTGTAATAATTTTGTTCGTCATTTTTTCCAGGATATTTGGCAAGTGAGGAGCAGATTGGTGCGAGGGAAAGAAAACACTCTATGACACAGTCCATTATTTATTCAATTTGTGCCATGGATTGGCCAATTCTGATTGCATGGTATTTTACCCATTTCTTACCGCTTCATATTTTAGTCAAGTACTTTTCTGTTCAGTTTTATGAATTTTTTTCTTCCTCTTCTGAATTCTTTCCCATCTTTTGAAGTCTTTATCTTGGTGTTATTGAAATGATCCCCTGGGTTCTATTTAAAATAATTATGGATTAACTTTTTCATCAAAAAATTAGTTGTGCAATATTTTTTTAAAATGGAGGAATAGATAATAATTACGGTATCGATGTCTTCATATTTTTTGTTCTACAATTGAAATGACTACCTTTCTTCCTTAAAAATTCCTTATCATTCTTATAGACTTGGCAATTTTGAAATCGAAATAAAAAAGTAAACCTATTGAAATCTATAATAGAGCATAAATTCAATTCAATCAAGATGCTCATTCATCAGTTACCGTTCATCAAATATTCAAATTGACCAGTGGCGTAACGTACACCCCCGCAACCCCAGCGTGGCCCGGGCTCGGGCTCGAATATAAAATATAGGTTTCCTGAAAAATGACTTACTTGGGCTCCTAGGTGGCCTGGGTTAGAGCTCGAAATGATCTATTACATAATTTCGGAAAAAATTAATCAAGAGAAACATGATTTCTATTTTGGCAAATACAGCAATAAGCACTAATGTAGTTTGTTTACTTCTTCCCAATTAATTTTCTTCATCAATAACTTTTGAATACAAGGCCTATTACAATCCAACTCAAAATTAAAACTTTGAAAATTATAATTTCAACCACTTACTCAATACAAGTGCGCGAGCAAGCAATGGAAATACTGTACATGTGCGAAATTAGGTACCTGGGAGAATGGAGACAAGGTGCTAACGTGCAATTCAGAAAGTAGTGATTGCTGAACTTGGAGGCCTATAGAGTGAGTGTAGAAGTCTTTGAATCAAAGGTTTTTTATAAATTATTATCTTCATTCTTTCTAGATTTCATAATCCAAACACTAGAGGCGTACTTTATAATAAATAAAGGCTTGATCCTCTTTTCCCCCCTTGGATGCATTATTCTTCATATGAATATTTTATAATTGAATGGAACTTTTTCCTACATAGCTAGCCTGTCTTTCAAGCATGAAAATGCACGTTTACAGTTTTAGAAAGTTAAATAAATGAAATTAAGGAAGTAGGTGGTTGAGAATGGGGGGGGGGGGGTTAGGAAAAGGTGGTATGATTTCGGAAGAAGGGGGCCCAGAATTGTCGTTTTTGCGGGGGCCCGGTTTGGAAACGTTACGCCACTGAAATTGACTAGATATTTTCTCATTATAAATTACCTCAAATTCCATAAAACTTCAAAAAATATCATTTACATTTTCATTTATTCAAAAACTCATTCCCAAACTCAAACGATAAAATATACTTTACATTTTAATTTATTTAAAAACTCATTCCTTTTTGAAACTTTTTAGGTCTAAAACTCACTAATTGCAATCTAAAGGTAGACAAACAATGCAATCCTGCTGGATAGTAGTCTATCCATATTAATTATTGTACATGGTTAAGGTGTTGTGTTTATATATTTTTATGTTTTATCTATGTAATTATATATTTTTTTAATAAAAGGAAGTTTCATATAAAAATATTTATTAAGTCCATGCCTAAAGCTTTGGATACTCAGGCCATGTCGACTTTACTCAATAGTGAAAGTCGGTCCTAACGTTGACCATGCCCTATTCAGTATTCACGATCACTTTAGACAAAATAAACAAATTTTTTGCTTGTAAGTATGGGGTGGCTAGCCTCGATAAATATTGACCTATAAACGACGTAGCGTAGACACGTCATAGCATTGGCAATGCGTACCGGTATGTGTGCGTGAGTGTCGTTAATCTTTTTCGTCGGGAATGTGTCGTATCTTTGCTATGGTTTGCCATCGCAACAGTAACAACCCTGTTTGTTTACGTTGTGGGCTTGTTTACTTTGTCTCAAGTCATCGTGAATGAGGTATAGTCGATTTGTCACTAAGTTCAGAATGTATAAGAATCACTGGCGACTTGTGCCCACGAAACAGGTGTAATGCTGTACAGAAAGATAAGGACACTTCACCTGCTTCGTGGGCTCGAGCCGCCAGTGATAAGAATTTATCCACTGTTAATTATTGAGATGCTTAAAAGACAAATTATTGTACAATTTGAAAGTTTTTTGAGCTTAAGCTATATTTCCATCAACAAGTTGTTTGTTTATTGAAAATTCAACTGCCATTAGAAAACATTTATTTTTACAACTTCGCAAACTTTCTCAACAATAGTGCTCACATGTGCCATTGCTCCCATGCCTGTATCTCCGCACATGAGAGTTTTCGAGATGCATGGGATTTCAGTGTAGCTCCAGCTTTTTAAAGTTGTAATATGGGATGCTGTTATAGGATGGTCCCACATTCTGGTGTTCATTGCTGGACAGAAAAGGAGGGGTTTCGAGAGGTCCCATGCTCGCACAGAGCATGTCAGGAGGTTGTCGCATAATCCCTGTTGAGAGAGAAATAATGTTGAAATTCTAGGATTATTTTGATAAAAATTTTCATCATATTCTCATCCTTGCCCATTATTCTATCAGTAGAATACTCTTAGTGAAAGTACAGATTGCATACGTGTCGAACATTCCTAATACTAGTCGAAGTAGTATTGTGTGAATGACAAAATTTATAATATCTGGAACTAGAATAATTGTGTGGGAAAGAAACTGTGATGTAAATTTCAGTAATTCATTCACTATTCATTAACTTTATAAAAAAATTTAATTGATTAAATTGTGATAATATTGCACTGGGAAATGGAATGAGGACGACTCTTTCTTTAAGATAGTTGCTATCAATGATAATCTATAAATTTCAACAAAAATTAGGTTCCAAAAATAAATAGCTAGGCTACAAAACTTAAATAAATTAGGAAATGATATATAATGCAATATGCGGGTTTAAAGCTGAATTACGATTTATTAACAATGTGTGAAGAAGTAAACTTGTCTCTACCCGAAAGTATTTAGATTTGACAAATCTAACTACTGATTTTGACTACTGGACTTCACAAAGCAACAAGTCTTGTTATTGACCATGGTTACTGACAAGTACTCATGATAACAAGTTGTTAATTACAGGCTGTTGTAATTTCCTTTGTTCACAAAGGAAATGATCAACAAGTCTACAATTCTACAATTTGTCAAGTGTTCCCACCCATCAGAGCCGTATCAGTTGTCAATAATTGAAAAATAAATAAAACTCAAACACCCTTTTTTGAAAACTTTAAAAATTATAAAACACACATACATGTTTCGGGATCTAAGCCCATTTTCAATGACATTGACATTGAAAATGGGCTTAGATCCCGAAACATGTATGTGTGTTTTATAATTTTTAAAGTTTTCAAAAAAGGGTGTTTGAGTTTTATTTATTTTTCAATTATTTTAAACAGCCCTGTTTTAAAGTTCTTTATTCAGTTGTCAATAATTTCTATAGTTTGAACTGATATAGTTTTGGTTAAAATTTAATTATTTGTGATAAAGATAGATTGATAAAATTGGTTTATAAATCAATCAATCAATAGAAATCCAAATAGTTGAATCCTTATGTTATTTGGAATAAGAATAATAATAAATTAATGAGACATTTTCAATCTATTGAGATCCATTACTAGTGTTTTGGCAAACCACTCATTGTTGCGTTGTAAGTTTTTATTTAATAAAATAAAAATATTATTAGTGAACAATCTTAGAGGAAAATGTATAAATCTTGAATATAATAATAGATTGCTCCTTCTTTATGATATGGTTTGAGTATGAAAATACTCATCTATTTTGTTCTCCATTACGAACTGCTAGTCAATATTTTACTTGAACTATTTTTCACAACACTGCAGTCAGTGTTGGAAATGAACGACAAATCCGAAAGCGCTCCACATGTGAGTAATAGTTTGAAATAAAACAAGTATTCAAATATTGACTGCAGTGTCGTGAAAAATAGTTCAAGTGAAAGTTAAAAATAGGCAAACTTTCCAAATCAGAGTACTCACATTTGCAATTTTCGCCAATGTATTAGCATCTAGCGGGGCAATTAACAGTACATCTGCCCATTTTCCAAGCTCAATATGTAGGACGGGATCACCTCTTTTATTCCACTGGTTCCACTCATCTTCATCAAGAAAAACCTCAGCTTTCTCTTCCACTTTATTGATTTCAACAAAATGACTCGCTGCTTTTGTTAGAACAACTTTTATTGAAAGTTTGGCCGATTTTTTTTGAAAAGCTATGTGTAGATCGTTGATTATAGACAAAAGTTGTATTGTAGCGACACTGCCAGTACAACAGATCAATATGTTTCTTGTTGGATCCATTCTCCAAATCAATATATTCGACCTGTTCAATAGAAAAGAAGCCTGATAGATAAAATGGAAAATGATATAAAATAATGAATAAATTTACGTTTCTGAAAACGAATAATGATATCCATGCCAGTTCAATCAATCATTCAATTTACTTTAGAACCTTCATCCTACTTGAAAATTTTGAATCTAGATTCACTTGTTTGATATTTACTACTGTACTATTATGTCTGGTTACTCCATGGAAGTTGACGAAGAGGCTCAGCTGCTCAAAACGCGTCAGAGAAGCTTGACCGTGATGTTGTAAATTAAAAATTTTCAACACATAACTTAAATCATGTAAATAAATTTATTATTTAGTAATGTCAATCATGATTGTTATGTACTGTCAACCAAAATTCGGGTTTATTCATATTACATGGGAAGGTGTAAATACTAAAAATCTGGAACTAATAATTTTAATGATTTATTATAACAACGTACACTAGATTCAAATGGTACACGGGAAACATTAGAAATATTTCAATAGACGCAACAATCTTTAAACATGAAATAGCACACTACATAGAGTTCTAATTCCTTTCACTGCCACTGTTTTGTTTTTCAGATGAATTATCACTTTCACTATCTTCTCCAAATCCCAACTTGGACCAATCTTCTTTGCTCATCAAATTATGCTCCATTCTGCACCCTAAATAGTCTTTCGCCTGCTGACGACAAGCACTGTTATCTCTTTTGTTTTCATTTATACAAATCATATATTTGATCATTTCTTTTTTACACAATCCCTCATGATCCAATGGGAAACTTCCTTTGTCCGGTGCGGTTGGATTGAACTTTTTCATTCCAAACGTCATAACCGACATGCTTGCGGAGATTATAAATCCTGAAAATTATTAAATTCATAAAAACTAGACAATACAGATACAGATAACTTCTCACCTAGAAATCTGTTGATATTGAAAAATTTAATAAAATTTTATGAAATAGCCTCGACTGCAAACGATTATGAATAGTAAAGAAAAAATAGATAGGAAGTTATCGTATTGTAGTAATTAAATCAGCTTTAAATTTTTTCGTGAGTAATGCCCACATTAGTTTTGGGCTTGTATAACTTATAGGAAGGCTAATAAGATAGGTGAGGTGACCACCTTAGATGACCCATGACCATTTATGATTAGTGATGACACCGACATCGTTGGAGGACATCGACTAAGTTTGTAACATTACTTATTTTGTAGATGCTAAGGTGGCCAACCGGTGAAAAATTGGTGCATATAGAGCATTTTTTGGTTTATTGATGTTACCATGGCTATCCAGCCGGGTGTGACACTTCCCTCAGTTGTCCAATCAATAAATGTGTATTTATTGATGGACATGTACCTCAAGATTACACTTGCAACATATGAAATTAAACAGGACAAGGGGTTTGTTTGCTTTGCACGAAAAGGGAGAGTTTTAGCATTGAAGTGGGTGGGAAGTGGGAAAAATAGAGAAAAACGGAATTTTGTGAACGAGCTTTGAACTGTGTCTGTTCAAGAATAATGACAGTCATGTTTTCCCGAGTTTGGTAATATAATTAAAAATATTCTTACAGCTATACACTAGAACTTTGCATAAATAAAACGTTCAACTAATGAACGCACTCATAAAATGCATTGACACACAATAGACAAAACAGAATTTTTGTTCTGAATGGTGGATCTTGAGACAGCTTTGGTAAAGGAGAAATTAACACCAATAGACAACGGACGGAGCAGAACAGAATAACATACTGAATCAATTTCAACAAGAATTTTGACTCTAGCGAGGTGGGCCAGTAAACGACACTTACACCTAACATTTTTATAAATAAACAGTGTTAATTCCAATTAATGGTTGTGTTATGTGATATCTGTTGAAAATGCATCCTTTAATTCAATAGGACCTTAAACAAAATTGTTTCTCACCTTATAACACCTAAAAGCACAATTTGTTGATTTACTGTTTCACAGAAGCCAAGTTATTAATTTTATACGTTATACTGCTATGATCTTGTTTTATTCAACATCTGTGTGTGAAAAATTTCATATTTCTCCAGTTGCAGGCAAGTAATTTGGCTTTTGATAGAAACAAAAATATTGACAAATTTAAACTGCTATCTTCACACAATATCGGTTTGAGGTTATGTTATGTTATATTATCAGAAATCAAATCATATGTTTCGTTTCGCACTTGCGCACTGCGCAACAAAACAGAAGCTTCACAAATTTTTAGGTTAACTTCGATGTCTTGATAAATTTGGTCCATTTTATTGTCACAGTAGGCTAATTTATTTTAGATTTGTAAAGCAGAAATGTAAAATATTTATTTATGAATCCTTAGTGATATGGTATAAATGAGTATAAAATGATATAACTGAGAGTTGATTTAGTCTATTGAATAGAAAATGTAAGCAAGGTAAGTTAAGCGTTATTTAATATCATTTTTTATTTAGTAATTCTCAATAGTTTAAAAATTATGTCGATGTTCTTGAATCTATGAAATGTGAACTGAGCTATGCTCAATTAATTTTTCTCAATTATATTAATATCTAATCTATATGGTTAGTTTTTTTATTGAATGATATTTCAATTTCGTATGATCGATCTATACCCAGGTGTTTCGAAGAGATTACATTATTTTCACTAAATTTCTCAGTGAAAAACAAATAGAAAGATCGCCCAACATTAAGCTTTGTAAGATGATAAAACTCGCTACATGGTGACTACAACGACCGGTAACACTTCTGATAAGTCATCTTCAAATGACTTGTCTACTGCATGATAACTCTGCCTCACAAGATAGAGAGAAAAACTCCTGAAGACTGTGAGGGATGTATTTTGCAAATTTATTGGCAAAGTGGATGAACATTATCAGCGCCAAAGTAGTAAAACCGTCACGCACTCTGGACAACCTGCAGCGGGGCATGCCAAGTTTCCCCCTCTTCGGGCGTAGGGTTCGTGGATTTGCCCTCTTGGGGTGAAGGGCTTACTTGTTCAGTCTTCTCCGCAGTCAGCGACCGGGGAATTGTAAATAGTGAGGAGATCACGCGTGGTCTACAACTCGGCCAGACAAGTGTCGAAACGTTAGTCCACTTGCAGTGATGCTCCACGTACAGGAGAGAGGCCAAATGCAAGATTGACCAAAATGTACTGCTCATACACCGTAAGCCGACCCAATCGCTGGATGATCGGCTTGCAATGAGTGCGGAATTCACTGAATGTCATGGTTATTGTGGCCTTCTGCAGGAAAAGGATATCCTTGCTATATAGAAAATGTCCCCAAAGGAGGTTGCCATACTGGACGTGACTGCTGAAGAGTGTGTGGTACATCATCAGTAGTATAGGTGCTGAAGACTTAGCTTTGTCCTTAATTTACGCAGGAAATATACAACTCTCGACAGTTTACCGCAGACAACTATGTGCTGCTCCCAGCGCAGCTTTCTGTCGATAGTGAAACCGAGGAGAGAAACAGATGCAGCATCCATTACAGTTTTGTCGAGTGTACCCAAGACGTTCTGTTTCTCCCCCTCTTTCAGCAACAATCTGTGGTTAACAACTCCTTGGGTTCCTGCTGGAGAGTTTGTGAATTCATCCTTGCACTCAGTAGCTTGTTTCCCTGAAAAATAAGTATGGTGTCGTCTGCAAACAACAGGCTAAATACATGAAGATGTAGGTCGTTCATTTAAACCAGAAAAAGAAGTGGTCCCAGTAGCCTACTGAGCCCTGGGGAACCCCAAAAAACCACGTCTCTCTCCTCAGAGTAGCCACCCATCATGGAGACAACTCATTTCCTTCCACTGAGATAACTTTCTATTAGGTTCCAATATGAAAAAGTGCTCCCCAGATATAGGATTGTAAAGTAATAATTTTGTAATTGTTTGGTTGATGTTTTTATAGTAATCTAGTGTTCCATTTTTCAGATTGAATTCCTCTCCAGGTTGAATTGTAACCAATTCACGATCTTCTTTCGCCATGGACAGAAATGATACATACTTTGAAGGATGTGGTAAGGAGGGGCCCATAAATTGTATTTTCTTGGCTGAATTTCATCCAGTTGCTGGACCAAAGATTACATGCCAGGTAGATATCTTCAATTTGCTTCAATTCATTAAATGAAAAGACATTTTACCACAATATAACCTTCACAACTACTCAAAAAGTAAGATAAATAATATTTAAAAATTAATTCTCTATAAACTACCGTATATTATTATACAGTATTAATGATCACAGTATATTATATACCGTATATTATTACTTAACATAGAAGTGTGAATTTGGTCTCAAATTGAAGAGAAATAAATTTCGCCGAGAGGGATTTTGAAATACGGATGCAAGTGTATCCAATTCAAATTTACAAACTTTTAAAGTAACGGAATAATTCCTGTGAAAAAAATATGGAGTTTTCAAAAAATTGTAACTTGGGAACGGTTGATGATACAGAGTTGTGATTGGTCTCAATTTCTTCCAAATTTTGTTCTCTAGAAAAACATGCATGGAATTTTTTCGTCCGACTTAAGGAATAAACATAAAATACAAATACAGTAATTTCTCAAATAAAAGACTTGTAATATTGTGTGGAGATACATGTAGGCATATTTATTACATAGTTTGTGAGTATATCAATAAGGATAATATTATAAAACTTTCTTCATAACAGGTTCCCGATGACTACATTTCAAAAGATACATTTGAAGCAGTCAGTGTGTACATAATACCGAAAGCCCAGCTCCAAAGGTGTACACTAACAATGTAAGTATAATAATAATAATAGAAAAATTATAAAAGCTAAGTACAATTCTTTCTCTATGATATAAATAAAGACAATATACTTTTAGACAAATTGTATTTTGTATAATAATTTGAGTAAAGCAGATGCTAACGAAATTAGCGGTTGTATGTTATGAATACTTAGTTACATCATTACAGTCTGAAAACGGTCTACAAATGCGAAATCAAATCAATTTATTTCCTCCTTACACACCACAAGGATTAATATAAAAACAGTTTAGAGAATATTCTTCAAATGAGCTAAAATGCATTTGTGCGTTTAGCCGAGGTTGCTTTTGACTCTACATGCTCTCGCAGACCACTCGCCGACTGTCTTGACAAAGCTGAGTATTAACTACAATCATTCGCTAAAAGCGTTATTCTGTCGAGCGGCATTGTTGATTGAATAATAAAAAGGATATCCTTTAATTAATCGTACTTGAAAATTAAAAAAAATGTTTTGTAGTGAATCTGTGACGGTTATTTAGTTTATGAGTTGTTATAATTTTTAAAATAGTCGTTTATAAATAAATATTAATTTATTTCGATTGCTATAAATTAGTTCACCATCATAGTTTATTAATTAATCAGTTAATTAGTTTACAATCATAGTTAATTAATTAATATTCATCAATACTGTAATAGATAATACTTTTCAGAACTGCTTTTGATTTGAAAATTCTTGGATACCCAATCAGAATCGACAACAAAAAATATAAGAGGAATGCATTCCACTTCAATCTATGTTTCGTATTTGATGCCTGGTCAAGGACGGTTCATTATGAACCACTGGTGAAGAAACTCTCAGAATATCTTGTAAGTTTCTTTATCATCAACTCAAAACATTTAAGCTCTTTTACACAAACTTACCACCAATTTCTTCTATAATTTTATCTTTAATTCTAACTTTTTTTGATTTTTCCGTTTTTATGACTGATTCAGACTTCAACAAGCTTGCAAAACATGGGTTTGAATTAAACTGTTTAAAATAACTCTTATCACTTTTCATTACTCACCTATGTTGGGGAGGAAGCTTACTTATTTATGATTCAGTGTACAACATGAGTTGAAAACTTAATTTTTTTGCGTCTTCATACTTTTTCCACATATCACCATTCACATTCATGTATAGTCTGACCAAGCAAAGAAGACCCTCTGGCAATATGAGAAAATGACACCAGCTCGGTCAATATTGGTTAAAAGATATTGATTTGGTCTCAAATTGATCAGAATGTTTCCTACGATTGAGACTAAATCAATAATTTTTTAACTAATATTGACCGAGCTAGAGTCATTTTCTCATCTTGGCAGAGGATCTTCTTTGCTTGGACAGACTATATCACATTGAATCAGTGCACAGGTTGTGAGCTGAAATAATAAGGTATCTTAGGAACCCACACATTGGACATGCACTCTTATTATTAGTAAGACTCATAATATTAGTAAATATTACTAAATAATTAGTAATTATTAGACTCAATATTAGTAATCTCTAAACCGTAATATATGCGTCCAGTATGTGGGTAACTCGTTCAACCAACGTTTAGTCCTCAAAGTCCACATTAACTTACCATCAAGTTTTTCTTTCATAATATTTTGTTTTCCAGACTGGCATGGAAATTGAAACCGAATTCCTTTCTCAACAAGATGAAGCTTCCAGTCAACTAGACCCTTCAAATAGAACACGTCTAATCAATATGCTCAACATAGTACTTCAAGATTTGAATAAGCAGAGAATGTGCACACTCTCTGGTAGGTTGAATCTTCACGTTTTTCCAATTTTACTAAATTCACTTCATAATTTATTACCTAAGTTTCGGTAGTCACTAGTACCATAGAGAAATGATAGTTGAAGAAAATCTCTCATCCCTGTGCTGTATGGTGGCCGACAATTTTTTACGGTTCACTATGTAGCTAGAACCTTTGAGAACCGAGAACAGTACAGAGTGCTTCTGGCGGCCGAAAAGGAACTGAATCACAGTATCTCTCTCTGGCTCGTGCCTGCCGATGCGCGTGTACGGCCGACCGGCTCAGCGATCGGCGAGACCTCTCACTACAATACAATGCACAAGAACTACGACGGAGAAAAATGATGTGTCCTGAGAAAGTGGTCACGACATGAGTGATCTACTTCAATGATGCTAATACTATGCTAATACTGTGTACTTATGGATGAATGGAAAAATATTTGAATTCAATGTATGAGTGTTCTGATGCACACTTACAATCCATTTACTATATTATAATTGCTCGCTAGTTTATACCGTATAGTGTAATCATAAAAGACAAATTGAATTATTCTCTGAGATTGTATAACATTTTTAATGCTTTGATTACAAATTATTCTCATATTTACATGGTTGACAATCTGAATGTAGAGAACAATAACTTCAGTGTGGAGAAATCAATAACCAAAAAAGAAATCTGTCGTTTTATCAGTCAAATTTTTTTTAGTTAGCCTATCTCTATTTTTTGTGTTGTGATGATGATATTATCCTAATTGTTTAAATCGAATAGAAATACGAGAGGTTTCACCAAAGATTGATAATGGTGTAACAACCGAAACCGCTATCTCGACTTGAATAAATGTGGGTTGTCAATATCTAGTATTTCTATGTATTGACGGTAATTTGACCAAGATTGATTATTTATAATAAAAGCCGATAATGAACATTAAAAACCAACCAAGCCAATGGCTCAACTTCCAATGGGCTTGGGCCTTCCAGCTGCTTGCTAGTTTCATATTCACTTCACAATACACTATTACTATTAATGTTGAATAATGTTGGAAATAAATCAATTTTAATCAAATGAAAAAACGAGATATTGTCAAACCTTTGATTAAAAAAAATCGAGATAATGGTTTCGGTCTCTGGTAAACTTCATAATATCACCTTCACAACTACTCAACAAGTGAATAAATAATTTTCCTTGCTTACAGAGGGATCAATGACAACTCATTTGAAAGTGGTTAGAGTGTGTCACGATCCAATTCCAGTGTTGGATCACCATGTTCCCATTTTTGTTGAGCCTCTCGACTTTTTTCAAACTGAACAGTGGGATCTCACCACACAACAGGTAACTTGATAGCAATATGTTCAATTTTTGAAAATAATATTCTTCAACTGAAGTTGCAATTTGAATTGTATTGGAATGTTCTCTCCACCAAAAATACACTATACAAACAATTGAAAATTATATTGATATTAATAAATTTTTATTTTATTAAAAATTTTAATTATCAATTTCATATAAAATATTAATAAATTATACTGTAATTATTATCATGTGTAGCTGTTTACCAATACCTTTCTTGAAAGCTAGTCCAGATTCGCTTTATTTTTGAAAATATAGCTTCAACAGAAAAAAGCGGACATGCACTAGGCATGAATAGCACAACTTGACAATATCTAATATTATACTCCTGGAAGTATAGTGTGCATGTGCCTTCCTTCATTTTACAGGAATTCCAAATTTACGAATTCTTCAAATATGAATATGTATTGATGGTGGGTAATACTTGTTATCCATAAAATATACTCATGATCAGATTAGAGTACATTAATATTTCACAATTAATTAATGTGTTATACAATAACAATGCAATATTGTATTCTTGCATCTTTTTGGTAGCTGGCAATTCAAACTGTTGCGTGGTTACAATAATATTCTAAAGAAACTTGGTTATTAGGTTCGTGATATGTTACCAACTTTGGAGAACTTTTTAAGGAAAGGAATCAATGCATGCTATGCAGATATCATTTAGATATAGGCTAACTTATGTCTAGTACTTTATTTTTCAAATAAATTATATATCTTTCTCCAGGTCTTGCCATTCATAGACGGAATCAATCACGTTGCTAAAATCGCAGTTGAAGCTGACGTTGAAGCAAATCTCGTTAAAGCTTGTCTACAAAACATGGAGTAAGATTTAATCAATAATCAATATGTAGTTTGTTGAAACTTTTTTCGCGTCCAATGATAAAAACTAATGTCAAAACTTGTAAATACTTCAAGTTTAAATGAGAACATTTACTTTTGATATTAACTTAACAAAATTAGAAAAAAGAGAAGTTTTGGACTTAGTGACTGTGTTTCTATCTTGTAAATAATGTATTGTTACTTTATAAATCAATAAGATAAAAGCACCAGTAGTGGCCATGTTCAAGGAATTTTTTATAGTTTATGCAGAATTGTGGGACCATCTTATCAGCTATCTCATCCAAAACTCAAAAAGAATGTAGCCCAGATCCTTTCTGATTGACCTATTCCTTGAAATGGCGAATTTGCCAATTCACAAATGAATTATTAAATTTTTCGTCCATTTTATCAGTTTATCTCATCTTAAACCCAATGAACATGTAGCCCAGATCCTTCTTGATTGACTCATTACTTAAAATGGCTGATATCTCAATTCAAAAATAATTATTGAACTTTTCGTGGAACTCAATTTTGATTCTAAAGTGGCCACTATGATTCAGTAGTGGCCAGGTACTGATTCTATAGTGGCCACATGATGTTCTATGCTTATTTAAAATTCAATTTCTCAAGCTGCTTGTTGCAATCCTTAAGCATTGACTATGGATATAAGTCCATAGTCTTAACTTATATCCATAGTCAATGCCTTAGGCCCATTCTACACGGGCGTAGCAAACGCGGCGTTAACGTCGCGTTAGGCCCATTCTACACGGGCGTAGGAAACTCGACGTTAACGCCGCGTTGGCAACGCCCGTGTAGAATGGGCCTTAACGCGTCAAAATTTTTTGCAAACTACACGAGGCGTAGCAAACGCGTGAAGAGAAAATCAAAATGGCTGATGAACCTAACCTAGAAAAAGTGATACAAAACCCAGCTGATCAACACGCGCTCAACAGAACACATTGTGTTGAATGGTCTTGTCTACACGAGCGAAATAATCACGCGTTCTCAACGCGTTGCTAACGCCCAGCTAACGCCGACCTCGACGTTGGCAACGCGTTGACGCCCGCTGACGCTGTGAAAACGCGTGATTATTTTGCTCGTATAGACAAGCCCATTTAACACAATGTGTTCTGTCGAGCACGCGTTGCCGACGCGACGTTAACGCCGAGTTTCCTACGCCCGTGTAGAATGGGCCTAAAGTAAGCTAATTTTACATTCCAGAACGTGATAATAACGCCAGAAATAATAATAGGTTATATTAAAATGAGTTGAATTGGTAATGCATTGTTGTTGGTTACAAGCCACTAGAAAAGTGAGGTTGAACCATAAAATAGACGTTTTAAAGTTATTTTTCATCTGTAACCTATTAGAAACAGTCTTAGGAGAACATAAATTCTAATAACATCAGCTTTTACTCTAATATCTACAACTTCTACAACAATATCTATTGGGTGGCCACTACTAGATTATTCACGGTTTCTTGAACTAGTAGTGGCCAGTCTGCTTTTAAGCCAAAGTATCGGCTATATTTGGCTAGAAACCTTCTTAAAAACATCTAGACATTCTAGGGAATGATTATAACACCAGAAATCGCGAAATTTACATACTTTCTAGTCATAATACAACAATTTGTATACATGCCTTCTTACTGAAAAGCCTAAGACAAAACTGAACTTCTTACTGAAACCACGCATTCGAGTGAAATCGCGACAATAAATCTCTCTCAGAAATTTCTGATGATACTCTGCGAGCTCCTACTTGAACTATTTAGCTGCTAAATAGTATGAGCTAAGTCTCTAGCAGGTTTAGAACTCATTTGAAGGCATGAAATTCGTACCGTATTTCAAAGAAAAAACCATTCAAGTGGCCATTCTAAGCACTACTGGTGCTTTCCCCTTAAATATTAATTTATTCTCAAAATAAGATCTGTGAAATACAAGGATCAATGTAAAATGAAATTTGAAAGGAATCTATTAACTGGAATGTATTAATTTATCGATGAAAGTTAATTAAAGTCAAAGATGGAAAAATTATTAGACATTGCAGCTCATCAACTGCTGGATAATTATAATAATAATTAATTAGAATCTCAATTTATTGCTATATAAATAGACAAAGGACTTCTGCAACTGCAAATATTGACCAATGTACTAAATAGCAGGCAAGATCCATTGAATGAAACTGATCAAAAAACTAAGTCACTCGGCCGGCAACCGAGGGGTACCGGGTTCGATTCCTGGTCCGGGCACAGTTTTTTGATCAGTTTCATTCGATGGATCTTGCCTGCTATTTAGTACATTGGTCAATATTTGCAGTTGCAGAAGTCATTTGTCTATTTATATAGCAATAAATTGAGATTCTAATTAATTATTATTCTAATTAAAGTCACTGTTCCACATGACACGAGTTCATTCTTTTAAACAGTTTGTTAGAAAATGTTATATAATCATTCTTCATGACACTAAAAGCTATTTGGAGGTGTAAACTGAACCATTCTTTTGATGTTAAAATTCTCCCGTTTGTATTCAATAATCTTTTTTCACTTTATGAGTCATTCCACTTTGTTTTAACATACCATTACATTTTATTTTTCATGTACCAGTTATTTGAGATTGATATGATATCTTCATTGACTTTCATAACTGATTTGAAATAAAAATTATTTTTTAGGTACTATGGAGTGGTAAGAATGATACCAATTTTCCAATACTCCAATGTGTATGTTCCAACTCCAAAGTTACATAGGCTCACTATCAACAAGAGGTTGCAGGATGAGTGTCTCAGGATAGTTGCAATAGCTGGTACGTAAATCAATGCGAATTAGCTTTCTTTTTTACAGACAGCATGAAATAGTTGAATAAATAGTAAAAAAAAATTTTTATAAATAGTTGATTCCTCATTATTTTAGTAGAAAATATTTTAAAATACACTGTACCATGATTTCACTATACTCACACATCTTGCGAGTACATACGAAACTATGGTAGGCTACTGTAAAATATTTTTACTAGGATAAATTTCATGGTCCATTGATTTCTTGTAATATACTCACACATCTTGTGAGTAAAATATTTCTTACCAATATAGATTGAATTGACAATTTCTCGAGTCTCCTGAATTATAGAAAGCCTCCGCAATATTAATATCCACTCTACAAGCCATGAATATGATCAGCATTCATCATTTAGCTATTAGAAAAAATAATTTGAACTACTAGAGGAAAAACCAATACTGTACTTAAATGAGTGAGTTGCGGTGAGTGAGTTATAATCCTAAATTTGGATTGATTATTAAGTGCATTCCTTATAAAAATCTCGAAATTAAAAATTTTCAATGCGGTACTTTTATTTATAGATCAACTGCATGTTATTCAGAGGTTTTCTGCGCCGCCAATTGGTTGCGGAGACTGGCTTATGGTTGAGAGGATCAACGTGCTAATCACACGTTACCTCTATCCTGGTTGATGATTATTTGCTTGCTGTAAGGTCTGTCCGGCCAAGGGAGAATTCTGGCGGGGTGGAGGGGGCGGCTTCGGCTCGGCCAGTGTTTGGTTCGGGGACTGTGAGTTCTGATTGAGAATTTATGGCTTTTGGGCCGGTATTGGCCGGGCTGGGGCCGTTTTCCCGTCGTGCCGAGGTGTCTTCTTGGCTTGGACGGACTGTATAGTAGAGTGAATTTGAAACTGGCAACCAGCTAGTAGGCCTAGGCCCTTCATGGGCTGTTGAGCCAGACATACATACATTTATTTATAGACTGATGATTCATGCGTTGAGATGAAGTGAAAACTTAGGAAGCCTAATTCTGGACTACATTGCCCAATCCATAAAAAATTCGTGGAGGAACAATTTTGTGCTGAGATTATGTCTTTCCCACATCATCATAATAATAGTATAGTATGATGATATTTTTATGGAATAAATGAATATTGTATTCACTTGAAAGTTAGGCTCTATATCCAAAGATCACCTTTTGATTAATACTAATTTTGATATGGATCATTCAACAATGAATGAAGAAAGCCCTCTTTTATTCTAGGATTCACTATAGTCTGTTCAAGCAAAGAAGACATTCTGGCAAGATGGAAAAATGACTCCAGCTCGGTCAATATTGGTTAAAAAAATTATAAATTTGGTCTCAAATTGTAGATCAGAATGTTCCTTCAATTTTAGACCAAATTTATAATCGTTCAACTAATTTTGACCGAGGTTAAGTCATTTTCCCATCTTGCCAGAATGTCATCTTGGCTTAGACAGACTATACTGTGGTTTGATTCTCCTTGTCCTCAGTTCATTTAGTTAATTTAGTTGGTGCTGGTATAAAGTGTGTATAATGTAAATTTATTATTGGATTATACAGGTCTTCAAACTCCAAGTATACGTGATGTGTTCAGACTGTATTCAAATATGGCTCATGGAACGACAGTCAGAGATCTGTGTATTAGATTTGATCCTGTAGCACTGCGAGTGGATGAGAAAAGACTGGTTCAGTTTGGAGTTCTCGAAGGACTCATCAGGCGAGTTCACAAGGTGAGCTGGAAATCATGAATCTTATTACTTTTATCAGTTTATTCATATTCGTTAAACCAAAAACTGCTTTCATCTCAAGTAAGATAAATAGTCAAGGGCTTATTGTGTAATAGGCATGATCTAATAGGTAAACCGGCAAAATAATAATAATGATATTCGTGTAACCTGGCTGGCTCAGGTCTAGTGTCAGAGTTTTCAGGTCGCTCCTGATCAATTTCAAGGCCTCTGACATGACTTAACGACTGTTTTAAGGCAGCCGGGACCGACGGCTTAACGTGTCCATCCGAAACACGGGAAAGTGGGCTGAGAAAAATTTCTGTTCTTTCTTACCAATGTGTTTTTGCCAATAGATTAATAAATAAATAAATTACTACTATTGATGAGTCTATTTAGGTAATCTAGGCTGCTCGGTAACCTATCCAATAGGTTTTCTGTTTTCATATCTTTTTATAGGTATCAATTTATTAGAGCGAATTTCTAATCAAATCATTTCAAAATCGTATACAGAGCAATTGCCAACTAAAGTAGTATTAGAAGAGCATGCTTTCTATGAATGTTCAGATTAAGTTTAGTTGGATGTGAATTTCAAATACAGTATGTTCAATATTTTTATACAACGCAATGTATAGTGAAGTACGAGTGTATCGTATAATAGATGGTACCAACTATCAAGGCGGTTGGCAAATGACTTATTATTGCTCAGCTCTATTAGGATAGTCTAAAGCTGTCTTCAAGAGCGAATCAGTATAGCAGGGGTCGCTCTCATTACGATGTACTCTCGCAGACAGCTCGCCGACTGTCCTGACTGAGATAGATAGATAGATAAATGTCTTCGCTTTTCCACTTACTACATTACATAAGTGTTGTGGGCGAAGTTGAGGCACAAGAGGCATTTTCCATACAGATTACTGTAATTAATAAAATTACTGAGAATTGATAGCAGTCATTCGCCAACCGCCCTAATTTTTGTCACGGACTATATTTCATTTATTCCATTCTTATAATTCTGTTCTATTTATTCCTTATTCCTTTCATATAGTTCAAATTTTTTCATTGATGTAAGTTTGTTTTTTGTCACACAACTCATCCATTAAATTCTCTGTAATGCATCACAATATACATTATGATTGGTGTATCTCAAATTCTCTTTAGAATATTCAAAATTATCTTCAAATGTGCTCAAATTATTATTTAGAATGTTCAGAATTTTCTTCAGAGATGTTAATGTCCAGTGTAAACATTGAAGTAAAGGAAGTGATGTGAATTAAGTGACTAAAGTCTGTCTAAGCAAATGAAACATTCTGAAAAGAAGGGTAAATGGCTCCAGCTCGGTCATTATTGATTCAAAAACCATAAAATTGGTTCAAATTGTAGATCAGAAAGTTTCCTACAATTTGAAACCAAATTATAATTTTTGAACAAATATTGACCAAGCTGGAATAATTTTCCCATCTTGCTAGAATGTCTTCTTTGCTTGGACAGACTAAAGTATTGCATGTTTGTTGCAGTACCCTGTGATGTTATCTGATGATGACAGCAGCACCTCTCTCCAGCACTTTACCGGCCTCAATTCTCTGGATGAAATATGTTGCAGTACAGGCATAAGTAAGAAACAAATGGAAGATCAGGTCGAAAAAGATCCCAATGTTATATTTCTCTGGAAATAATAGCTACACTGCTAGTCAATTGAAAAAAGAAGTTGAACGTTTGGTAAGAATTCTTGCAGTTAATTATCTATTGTAAAGCAAGCGTAGTGTTTGTTCTCCTTTTTTGTGAGTGATTCTTGTGACAAACTTCATTCCCAAATGCTTTCCACTTAACATCTCTTTCAATTCAATAAGTAGAACTACATAATTAGCCTACTTTATTTTCAGGTGATAAGTTGGTGATCATCATTCTTCTGGCTCATTTTCTCCTTTAATTTATTCATAATTTACATAAAAAAGTATTGGGAGCTTCCTATAAGTTTTGATTTTTGTTACCTACCGTGAGTGATTCTACTTCACAGTTGTATTTACACTAAAAATCAACAAGTACTGATGTGAAAACAATATTAAAGATTGATTTTCACTTCACAGTTGTATTTTCTCTAAAAAGTTATAAATTCTGATGTGAAAACATTTTTTAAGATTGATTTCCACCCTACCTGGCTTCCTCTCAGTATGCTTGTGTAAATACCATGTGTGAACGTATTACTATTTGATTGTAATTTGATTAAATTGAATGTATCATTATTTCTATAATTATTAAATAATATTATATTCTTTTATAATAGTAGTCTATTGTTATTGAGAACTTCTTGTCTTTTCTTATTCTACCTATTCGTGTTTATAAGAATTTAATCGTACTCCAATACGATATAAATAATTAATTGTTTAAATAATTGTAACTAGCTACTTCACAAGTAGCCTAATAGGTACCGGTATGTACTTTTCAAGGTTTGTTCCTACACTATTTATTTGGGAATAATGGACTTGGGCCTTTTTTACGTTGCAACGAACTACTCCAGTCCCATTTAATAGATGAGGAATTTTTAATTTCATTTACAACCTTCACATTTCGGAGGTTCTCAAAGCTAAGAAGTTCGCTGAAATCTCAAAATGTTGAAGGATGATGGAGATCATTATTGGAGCTTTATAGTTTCAAATTTTAAGGAACTAAAATGACATTATTCAATTCATTGCCTTGCAAGGAGGCATTATAGTTATGAATAGGATAGATGAATAATATTATAAAGCTCAATTACCAACCGACTATATCAATAAATGAATAACTTGGGTAATAAATTTCAAATTCTCTCTATATTGAGTTGCATCAAGGATTGTGTTAGGCTTTCGCAATCCTCAACCCAAAAAGGCAATAGGTTTAAGGCAATTTCTCAAATAATGTGTATTCTCAATAATAATTATTGAGCTAGATAGTGGAATTTTTTTCTATCGATTTAATGGAGATCTACGCTCGCTGTAAGGCTCCTGGGTGTGCTATCTTCCTAATAATAAGAAAAAGCCACCAGCATCTGTCGTGAATGCGATTATGGGCCTAATACTCAAATTGTAAAAAAATTAATGCAGAATTTAAAAGTATGGAAATTGTCACTTGTTGTAGGCATTATCTGCACTAAACCTACTTCTAATTTAATTTATTGTGGGACTAGGGTTCTACCAAGACCGAGAGACCAATTACATAATAATATTATTCAGTTGTATTTTTCTGTCATCCATGGGATGACTATCAACAACAAGAAAAAGTTAGAATTAGAAAAGTTCAAACTTCTTTCAAAAGTTCAAAAGTTTCTCTCCTAATGCAAACATCACTAACCTAATAGAAATGTGATCTTTCTTGATAGTAGACTGCTTGAAAAATACTTAAAATATCATTAAATTTGTAATTTTATTAAAAATTAAACTTATTAGACTATTTAAACTTATGAGACGTTCAAAGTTAAAAATAAAAGTGTGAAATTATGCGCTTTTTCCTAATATCAATGAAATTACAATAAATTATAGACTACCGCATCGTCAGATTTACATTCCGAATTGAATTTCGCGGGTAAATTTCAAGGTTGGATCGAAACATCGACGATGTTTCTGAATGTCATCTTGATCATGATGGCATTGGAATCCGCCAAGACTCAAGAGTGGTCGCGCTACTCGCGTCGGCAGCGGCACTCGGCAAGTCGGCAGTCGCTGTGTCGCTGTTCAGTTCGGTCGACGATCAGAGGAGACAGGAACAGGAGAGGAGACACTTAATGTTCTGTTTTCTGATCAGTGTTCCTTGTAAAAAATACTTTTAAAAAATTAAGAATTTTAAATATTCTGCTGATACTTTGCTTCATTTCCAAGTTGAATTTTACCATTCAAGTAACAAGATGGAGAAACACCTTGATTCGTACATGTCTGAATTCAGTTCTCTGGAATGCGGTAGAAGTGATACAGATAAACCTCGAATCAATCATTTACTAGACGGTTTGAACGCTTTAAACTTCAATGATTGCATTAAATTCAATAACAATGTAAGTGTATTTACTCAACTCAGTTAAAATAATTAATGATAATTTTCTTAGCTACCTTACGTAACCTAACCTTGAATTGTAAGGGAACCATGTCGTGCATGCTTCACTAGTTTGCAACAAGTTGTTGCATCCCATTCTTTAATCGAAAACTTTCCAAGTAGGCCCAATATGAATTTATACTAATTAATAATCATTTTATCATAATATAATTTTCAACTACTTGTTACTTGAAGTTGTCCTCTGACAGTCGGATGGCTGAGGAGTCGTCATTAAGTCTTCTTCACAGTGGTTGATTTCCTATGTGTATGTTCCGTATGTGTTGGACGGTGTGTTCCTCTACATATTCAGACATTGTGTAGTAGGGCCTGGCCAACATATAGTTTTACAGATGTCTTGCAAATGCTGCATTGTCATCTATTTCCTTTAAGGTCGTTTCCTTGCCAGAATGACTCCACTAACTGGGAGAGTCATGACTGGAACAATGAAAGAGTGACAATAGTCAAGATTTTGGGCTTACTTTATTGCCATCTGGTGTCGAATTCGAAAAACAGCAAAAAATGTGCCACTTTGCTGAGTTGCCAATTTTTTGTTTTCAAAGTCCCAATCCCACTCCCTACACCTCTCCTAGGGGTTTGGAATCCATTGTTACAGGCATTGACAAGCCTGGGTTGGTTTCCGTATTCGACATTCTCTCCACCTCATTTCTAAAGAGGAAGCTCTGTCTAGACTCTTCCAAGTGCAAGTGATGAACCCAAAGTAAACAATAAGTATTATCAGTCTTTCAAAGAATGAGGCAGATTAAATGTCAATTAACTTGAATGAGAAATTTTTGGACGTAAAATTATTGAGCAAAGTGCTGTGATTGTACATACTCTTGTTTCGAATTTATTATCTATCAAAATTTAGGAAAGAAATAGTTCAGGCTATGCCTAGTTTTTCTTGCCTAGTTGAAATAATATTTTTATGATTCGTGTAATGATGTCAATGAATAGAATGAATTAATAAAAATGAATACGGTTTAGTCCAGTCCAATAATTATTAAAATCGTTGATACAGCAATATGGAATGTGGATGAAAATAATAGGCTATTACTGAATAAAAATTTATCAATAAGTACGGTAGCCTATAATTATGTATAAAGCGTCTCATAGACAGGAAAAATAGGAAAGTTACTGGCGTCTGAGTACTGTAACTTTATCACTAAAATACGGTATTGAAACAGGGTAAGTACTGTCTGAGACATTTTCCAAGAATAAGTACAAATCTTGCTGTAAGTTTTATGTGCACAGATTACAATAATTGTGCCATCGTTATCATTTTGCTTCACATCAGATTGGATAAATTGAATAAAGTGATGTCCGCAAATTTGACTGGCGTGAATTCCGCGGATATGCCAGAATAGTGCCGGTGATGGCCAAAAAGGCACTAAAAAACAACAAACAAGTGCTAAAATAGACATGTACAATATTCAATAAGTTAATGATACCTACAAAAAAGGACATGCCTGATAACAAAATGTAATAGAATGTCATTGAAAAGCAAAACTATTCCTATATTGCGATTTTTTATTTAGTAACTTTATTAAAGTTTTAAGAATTTTGTCTTATCCAACAGACATCGCGGATAATATGCAATGTGGATGAAAGCACGTTTTACATTCACCTCAGGCAATCTCTGCGTTGGTTTTTGGTTGCTTGCTCACCATTTGCAGCTGAGATTCGAGGTCACAGAAATTCGTCACTATTGTTTTGAATAAAAGCTCGTTTGTCATAACAAAAACATAATACACACCCTCACACTGACAAGAATGTGAGTTCGTGTCATTGAGCAGCAGTTACCTGTTGACAGTGGTCACTCCACCGTGAGTTTTGAATATTTGAATGAGAATATTTATAAATTTTGATGAAGAATGAGTAGAAGGGATACGCCTGCTTGCTATTTATAAATACTGATAAATAAATTATTTGATTGAACTAGATTTCATTTGTCGCCTAATTTATTTAATATTGACTATTTTCGACAACAATATAATTATAAGAAATATACAGTATTTACAAATATAACAATAGATTGTATAAAGACTTATAGGTGACAAATTTCACACCTGGCTACTCCAGCTGATAAGAGATTGATGTGATAGTGCAATCATTAATAAGCAGCTATTTATAAGCCTGGTGTGATACTGGCTTCTTGTATGGAAAAATTACTCTACTACTTGGAAAAAATTTTCACCATTTGTTCAAAACTTTAGCACTCAAAGATCTCAAAACGCTTCTCGGACTGTTGGCAAAGATCAAATTGTAGTGAATACTATTATACTAACTACTCCTCATTAAAACTCAATTGCATTTCATTATAAATTGGCCATAATCCATTGAGGGCATGTCTGTAAGTTTCCAAGTAAAACCAGAACTGCCAAACAAATGATCTTTCCATCAAGAGAGAGTTTCTGAGTGGAAGACAATACACAATAGATAATAGGAGGAGAGAGGGTGGGTCTATACAAACATACCTTTGAAATGAAAGGCCCATTCAAGTGAGTCGGTTTCTTTTCAATACTGAGTTATTCTAGTCAACCCTCATTCAAGTCAATCTGACAACATGGCAAGGGCCACCGCGTCGATGGGTGCACGAGCTAGTAAAAATACGGTTGTGTTAGTAAATGTCTGTGTATTGGTAGAGTCGGACAGTGACTGTGCAAATCACTAATGAGTCACTGAATTTTTATGGAACCGAAATCTCTCTAGTGTAATGATTTGAAATTTACATACTTTCTCAAGTACAAGTAGAGACATGATACATTTCATTCTTCCATTCTCCACTTGGATTGGACAATGGGTTATTCTGTAAAGAATGATTTTCAAAAATGAACTTTTTCAAAAATTCGTGTTTTCTGGAAATTTTAATTGGGATTGATAAAAGATACCTTCTAACAGATATGTTCAAAATTTCAAGACTTGATTCGCAACCAATCATGAGATATCTGTTCCTTAAGTTTCAACTTTGAGAACCCCATAACTCACAAACTAATTGAATAAAAAACATTTTTCTACATGAAATTAATTACATTTTCATAGCGCAATAGTATCCATATGAAAAAACTTTGAGAAATGTCTCCAGGAAAATGTTCCAAAAAGTGTGTGAAACTGCCTTACAAAGATTTTTTTATTTCACACACAACATGTTTCGGCTAATTTGCCTTTTTCAAGTGTAAATAATAACAGTGAACAAAATCAAACCTATTGTATTTATACCTGATCTAATTAAACATATGTTTGATTTTAACATAAATTTCGTATGATTTTATTTTCAATATGTGCATAAATCTGTCAAATATCTATGGATCTAATACAATCACTGCATTTTTATTAACCTTCAAATTGGTGAAATTTTATCAAAAATTGGGTTTTTCATACGAAATTCATGCTAAAATCAAACATATGTTTAATTAGATTAGGTATAAATACAATAGGTTTGATTTTGTTCACCGTTATTATTTACACTTGAAAATGGCAAATTAGCCGAAACGTGTTGTGTGTGAAATAAAAAAAAATATTTTTAAAAGGGTACTCTGATTATAATCATTTTTTAAAGTTTCAAAATACAGTAGCCCTAGAAAAAAAGAAGTATTGGTTAACAGTCACTTGTATACCGGCAACTAACGCCTCTCAAAATTTTGGATGGAATATGAGGTTGGATTCTATCGTTTATAGGCTGTGTTTATATGTCTACTAATATCAATATGTTAAGATTGTACAAAGTATTTTCGTGAGACCATAGTATTTAAATTGAGAATGTACCAAGCGCTGTATGAAAATGTTTCCATTGAATACAAAGACTCCATATTCTACATCGTACATGCATAGCTGAGAAAACATTATTAGGCAAATTGCTTGTTATGTGAGAACAGCGTTCAACACTTAATGATCTATTGCGTCCATATCAAGTTGAATGACGTACATGTTGCGGCGAGGCTTTCCATACAGGGTAAGTTTTCCATTAGATTAATAAAATCCAACACAACCAGTGAATGTACAGAGTGTGCTGGCAAAGTGTGAATTGTGATTTATGACTCTAATGTAACAAGCTGTCCGCCAAAGAAAAAATGAGAAGGTAAAACGAGCAGACGACGATAGCCCGCCTTTTCACATTATACGCGAGCCTTTCTGCCGGATATAGGTTGGAATGATTCACGCTATATCTATACATCCCACACGATCGTGCTAAGAGAAATTAATCATTATTAGAGAATCATCAAGCGGACTTAATTTTGACACTAGGGACGCATAATAATTATTGCGGAATCGAGTCTGTGCGGCATTCAGCATGCATAATTACTGGTCATAATTTATTGAAACGTCGTCCTTCCATCAATTATTATTCATACAGATGCCTGTTTTTGACTTCCTCCTACGTCTGATGTGGAGTTATGGCAAAATGACCAACAAACAATATTAACGGGCAAGCTTTCATCCTTTGTTCGCATTAGAGCTCCATCACAACTGAAACGTTTTTATCATAATTTTGAACTTGTGCATTGTGCAGTCAATTTTGAAGCATAAAAAATAAGATTTTGAGGCTTTGGAGCTTTTAAATAGACTAGGTGATGATATTTTTTCGAAGAGTGTAAGAGCTATTTTAAAAGTCCACATCTCACTTCGAGTACTGAGCATTTGAGCAAGATAGAGCACACCTTTATCATAATATGCCGAGCCAGTGTACAATCATTGATATTGAAAGTAAAAAAAATAGAGGACGACTAACGAAGGGATAATTCATCCTTGAATGCTAATGGATGGTTTTCCTAACTCAATTTCTTCAGGGAAGTTGTTATATAATTAATAGCCCATAGTCAAATACTTTCGAGTATTTACTATTTTCTTATAGTATTTATATAGCATCACCATACCATGGTATGATACTTTAACATCAGTAAGATATTACTATATTATTCACTTATGATATAAATAATATAATGCGTGTGAGATTGTCAGTTTCATTATCCACAAACATTCACAAGATAACACGTTAATCTTTTGTGCTCCAAGTTTTTCTTAAATTCAAAAGTTTTCTGTTTTCGATTAGTGATTTTGACTTGTGCTTTGGTGTTTTTGAACCTTCTAAATTGAAAAGAACCCTTCCGAATCAAAATAACTGTGAACATTTTCAAGAACCTCTACCATGTTTTCTACTAAACAAGGTTATGTCGGCGAAGTGAAACGCCTTTTGGTCTCTCCACCAAATAAAGCCATATAAGCTAATAATAATAATTCACAAACATGTTTCTCAACATCATTTTGATTTCTTATGACTTCGATTCCTGAATGACAATAAAAAAAGTAACGTTGAGAATAAATTATATATCAAGCTTTATTTGAATCTCATAAATCAGACTATATAGAGATTATTCAGATAGATTATTAAAATTTTTAATGACTTCCTTCTCGTTTGAAAAGATTCAACACTGGTGTGGTAAATAAAAGTATATTTTGTTAGATGAAATTGGATCACTCCTTATACGAACATTTACCAGGAACAGTTGAGGATGCCCTTATTATTATCTTAGCTTAATTTTTATTCTAAGTTTTGAATACAAAAATGATCAATATACAAATTGATATGAGTGCCTCTTATACTTTTCTTACCATAACTTCAGATGAATGAGTCATCAAGGATGACAAAACTCTTCCTTTCCAATAGAACGTGCTCAGTCTACGAGAAAACATGACAAGAAAGTCTTTGAATAAAATAAATTATCGATATCCAGGCTTGTATGAATATTTAATGACTGTGAGTAATGCGAGGAAGTGGCGGAGCATCAGTCGAGATCAGGAACAATTGGATCGGCTAAGTTTGGAACGCGAAACGTGAATCCGGCGACAGTGGAATTGCGTTCGACCGAAGACAACACGCGCCGCGTGATTCCAGAGGCAGCAAAGCGTTAGTGTCTCCCTCCTGTTCCCTGTTGCCGGTTCCCTGTTCTGTTCGCCTGCAGAACAGCCAGCAGATGTCTCCTTTGTGTCAAGAAATTAGTTCTTGTTCAAGTCGACAGAAGACTTACTCGGAACAGAACAGTATCAGTGTAACAGTTTCAGACAGGAAACTTCCTCTTCCATATGAATGAGCCTTATTTAACGCCATTTTGCATTTCGCTCATCCTGACAATCTCCATTCATACCAGATTAAAGTCAATATACAAACTTTTTGGCGGGATGGATATTCTACTCGTAGCCCAAAAAATAAAATTGAGATACGGCCGGCCGTCTCCCAAAGCCGTATTCGGCGCGATATAAAATTCCTTTTATTTCTTCTTTATGGCGAGACTTGTTCCGGTTGTGAGTCTTCACATTCTTCTCGGTCTACTCATAACGCTTTTCCTCTCCCCCACCACCAACAATGAATTTTCCGCTGCCACGTTCACTCCCCCCTCCATCATACCAAAACTCTTGAATCCCAACTTTTAATTCTTCCTCAAAGGGTGTGAAACTTTGCATGAGCCGTTATTCGCAGAAGCGTATGATTAATTTCTTCCTCGGGCTGGCAATAAATAATATTCCCTTAGAATATCTCTACAGCCCGGATCAGGTTATCCTCCACGATAATGACGTTATGTCTTATTGATTTTGTCTTTATCCGACTCACACAGCTAAGAGGGCAGGCAAGATTGATACGCGTTTTTATTAAAGCGAATCTAAAACAGATTTAATTTTTCTCAGCTTTTGAAACTCTGCCACTATGCAAATCTGATATTTTCTCATCATGTTACTGAGCACTTGTGACACATCTTCCTGACACTTTTTGACAAGTTGATCATACTTTTTGAGATGGAGGATGAATTATTTATATTTGTATGAATATTGTAGATTGTAGATAGATTTTCTCTCGATCCTTCAGCACAAACATGCATGAGGACACGTACAAAATTGGGTTGATATCCAAATCAGAATCGAATAGTTCAAGTCAAAAATTTAAGAATGATAAAGAAGTGCGCTCACATTGTTTTATTAGTTGCAGTTTAACTCAATTCTATGCTGGATTCTGACTGCTGCAATAATAATTTGTAGTTAATGCTAATGTGGTAACTAGAATGATTAAACGGTCTTGAGACGAGATTTAATTTTAAAAAAATTATCTCATTCATAAACTGATCGCAAAATGAATGAAGAGTTTTTGTTCTATTAAGTTATTATGGTTTATGAAAATTATATCACTCGGAAAGTGAGAAAATACTTTGATAATATTTTAAGTATATAAATACCTGAGTCAATACGCGCTAGAAATATAACTTTTAGCTCAAAATAGCCCCGAAGAAGCAACATATATAATATATCAAGTATATGCTACAGTATATCTACTCGAGTCAAAACGCGCTAAGAATATTACCTCTAGTGAGAATAGGCTTTGAATAACATTTGATTCCTTTTTTTACTTATATCAATAGCTACGAGTACCAGGAACAATAATTTTCCAGAGAACAAATTTCTACGAAGAAATATTTAAAACCCTGAGTTAAAGAAATTGATGGAGGACTCAACTCGACAGTAAGAGTAAGGTTAGAGAAATTTACTAGCCTCAAGAAAATTGGACGAAAATCACGTGTTACATTTTGAGTGGTGGGTCTTCCTTCTTGTGATACTTGTTGAGCCCCTTGTAAATGAAAAATCTTCAAGTCATTCAACAAAGTATCAGCCATAAAGTCGCTGCCGAATGGAGAATCAATCTCGCTGGCAGTTTCTCCAAACTAGAAGCTTTTCCATTGCGAGCTGCATTTCGAGAGGATAGTGAATAAGAAGCCGGTGACGTACGGCCCTTCTCCAAGTGGCTGCCAAACAGCCCGTGGGAAATGGATTTCCTGATATAGTCTGTCCAAACAAAGAAAGGCATTCTGGCAAGATAGAAAAATGACTCCAGCTTGGTCAATATTAATAAAAAAATTTTTATCTCAAATTGCACAGCATATTGTTCTCTACAATTTAAGACCAACTTTATAATTTCTGAACCAATATTGACCGAGCTGGAGTCATTATCTCATCTTGTCAAAACGTCTTCTTTGCTTGGACAGACTATACCTCTGCTCTCGCCTCAAATGGCCAATCGATTCTGATACAGCGACAATTTATAAAAATATCTGGGGCTCTGAGCAAATGCACTCTCTTCACCTTGCTATTGAAGATATACAGTAATTGAACATTCGTACAAAGCATCATGTGCTATAAATCGCGAGTTGCCACCAAACCTGAGCTACTCTACCAAAACCTTGGCCAATAAATCCTCTATGACCTCACATCAGGGTAAAAGCTTTTCCCACTGACATTAGGCTATGCTTGAAGCTTGATTCTTTTTATTTGAATAATATATGATTCCATTCAATCACTGAATATTTTTAGTCAAAAGATTCTTTCTAACGAGGGAATGGTTGGGATTGATTATTTTACCACATTTTGATATTGCCTCCATTCGCATATTAGTATCATCCAAATATTAGCTGTATTGATTTTCTAAATTTAACTAAATAGCAAGAATTCTAATCATATGCGGTAAATTATGAAATAATATTATTATGACTCACAGATACTAGAATACTAGAAGTATTCTAGTATCCGTGTTATTACTTATATAAAAGTGTTATAATGATTCTGCAGAATGTTTGAGAGAAATAAATTGCAAGTTATCTTCATGAAAATTGGATTCATGAGTTTATCCCACTCAAATATCATGATAAATAAGATGAGTTTCAGATTAAATTCCTTTTATTGTGTTGGTTTGTAACTGGGACGCATGAAAATAATAATGTAATTATGTACAAAGAACAGTAGTCACAAAGCACTGTAGTTGGGTAATTTTCTTTTCTCTTTACACCTGGCTGAAGCAAGAAAGAGAAAAAGTGAGTCAGAAATGCTAACAAGGCTGCAATTAATATTCAACTATTATGGATGCAAACTCCCCAAATCTATGCAAAACAAGGTTTATGTCACAGAGATACAGTAGTGGGCTACTAAAAGTCACGAACTACAACATTTTCTCTCGTAATATGTATTAGATAGTATACTTGGCTGTTCTTCTATCTCATCCTCATTTATACCAACTGGATTCGTATTATCAATTTTTTGGAGTTTCAAATGATGACAAGAGCATTCGATAATACTTATCTGAAATATTATATTTTCACCAAATTATGCAGCAGAATCTCTCACCAAAAAATTACAACATTAAATTGACGAAGCAAATTAATTATAATATGATTTTTTCGATAACCCACCAACAGGCTAATGGGCTAGAGTAATGAAGAACAAAATATAGAAATATAATATTAAGTACGAATCGCAAATAGTGTATGAATTTTGATTGATTTATCATTATGGTTATATCCAAAAGCTTCAATGAGGTGTTTTATTGTAAACCCAGGAGTTATTACCTCAAAATAGATTTCAGCTTTCAAGTGAATAATTCAGAGAGAACTTTAATGCTCATCACAAATCAGTTTCATGGGAGTCTGATTGTCATGAATGTAGAATTTATCATGAATTGAGAGAGAATGTTTTGTTAGATTTATTGTAGATAACGAATAAATGAGACCACAATAATGAAAATCATTGTTCAACGATGCCTAACTTTCACACTGGTGGAAAAATAGCTGCTCGAGTACTTTATCATGTTTTGTAAATAGGGTTTCAATCAGGGTATGAAACAATGAGTTCCAGGTGGGAATATAACATGAGTATGACCAACTCTCGAATCACGAACTTTGACCACATGGGAGTTGATACGCTGTTGTCCATTCGTCCAGTGAGCTTCATGATGCCGTGCGACCCGATCTCCATCGAATGGAAAAAAGGAACTTTTCGACTTACTCGCTTTATTCCCAAGAGACCTGACTCGCCCTCATGGCCAGCCAGGGAAGGGGCAATCACTACCGCCAAAGCTAGTGCAAATCCCTGGCAACTCAACCAGATTACCTAGCCACTGTTTTTGATGAGAAAAAGCTTGAATTTCTGGCCTCTCCTCAAACTACATCGCAGGAAGGTGATGAAATTATGTGGATTGGGTATCATAAAAATAAAAAATGATCGATTCGAAATAAAGGAATAATTATTCGGTTTCAATGTCTGAATGAGAATATCTTGTTGTATAATTATGTTTATGATTTTTTTTGTAGGCCTACACTTGATAGAAAGTAGATTCTACGATAATCATGTCGTAGCCTACATCAAAGCATTTTTTTTCTTGTTTGCACACTTGATGGAAAGTACGCAGTTTTGATCAACTTGCTACAGATTGAAGGCCTCTATTTTGACATTAAGGCGCAAAATGATGTTTTCCGAACTAGTGGTGAGATGTAGGCCTATTACTATTCTGTTGACTTACTAGCTAATTAGATGTGAATAGATAAACTTTCGGGGAGAATGAGATTTGGTGACAATTTAATTCGGCGAGTTGAATAAGTATGTCGTATTTGTATGTTTCGAATGTTCTCCAGCTGATTAATAGTCCATTCAAATTAAGCAAAAAAAGTGAAAATCGGAGGACCCAGCTGAAAATTTGCAAATATGATCAGAAAAGGGCGCTGAATAACATACTAAAAGTCCCCAAGGGTCCCCTGTGAGCTTCGGCCGTCATCTTGAAAAAACCGTAAAATTTACCTACTAGCCTACTAGGAATTGCTCTTTTTCGTGAATTGTGGCCGAACCAAGCGTCGGACGAGAAACTTCTATGAGACCTATTTTTTAGACAATAGAATTTGAAAAAGAATAAGACAACTGCAACTCTGTATCACCAACCGTTTTTGAGATATAATTTTTTAAAATTTTTCTCATAGGATCGAGAATTTGAAATTTTTCATACTTAAAAAGTTTGTAACTATAAATTGAGCACCCGAACATTCGTATTTCAAAAATCCCCTCTCGGCGAAATTCATTTCTCTTTCATTTGAGACCAATTCCACACTCCTATGTTTGATACTTTTTGTGCTACATCGATTTTAGAAAATCCTTACACCCCCAAAAACCCCAAAAACTGCATATTTATAATGGTACTGTGTGTAATAATACCTTCTCGTTGAAAACACAACATTTTTACATTCAAGTGACTCCCAATCGGGAACCTGTGGGTGCCTCTTTCAGATGGTTGGGTATCGGAATTCCGGGACTCATCACTTGAAACCGGTATAAAGGAGGAAAAGCTATTGAATGTATCGTATTACATAGGTGGAGCGCCTCAGTGAGCTAAAGGAGACGACAAATGATTTTAAAAATGGATCAGCTTGTTCAATATTTGTTGAAAATTTTTTTTTTTAGTATATGATATCTTATATTCCTCAGATAAATAGTTAATTATAACACTGCCCGAAAATCTGCTTTTACAATTGCTTGAAAATGTTAAATAATTAATTAAATTATAACTTGATTACTAATAGAGGTAGAGTTAATTTTTTGGTCTTGAAATGTAGAGAAATTCATCTTTCATTGAATAGCATAATGAAATTTGCTTGCTTGAGGCGTATTCTTAATGCAATTTCGATAATATTGGAAAAAAGTGCGAATTTATCTGAAAATCAATGATTAAAACTGGCTATTTACAATCTCAAGAAAGAAGGCCCGGAATTTCGATACCAACCATCTGAAAGTGGAGAGTTTCCTCTACATTTCATTATAAGTTTCAGATTTTTGCGCCCACAGGTTCCCGATTGGGAGTCACTTGAATGTGAAAATGTTGTGTTTTCAACGAGGAGGTATTATTACACACAGTACCATTATAACATAAAATTTGAAAATTTTAATCAAATTTGACATATAATATATGAATTTATACCCCACAATGAGCTGAAAACGATGAACTATCACACAATGAAATCTGACGCACCGTTCAAAAGTTATGAATAAATATAGATAATTAAAATATAGGGGATGTTTTGACCCACCCCAAAAGAATCCTACGATACTTTTGGTCGGATGAACATTGCTAATGACAGCCTAGGGTCTCAGGAACAGTATTCAAGAAGTATAAGCGAGTCCTAATCTTTTTAGTGAGTTTTTTGTGTTAAAATATGCAATTTTGGGGTTTTTTGGGGTGTAAGGATTTTCTAAAATCGATGTAGCACAAAAAGTATCAAACATAGGAGTGTGTGAATTGGTCTCAAATGAAAGAGAAATGAATTTCGCTGAGAGGGATTTTGGAATACGAATGATACGAGTGCTCAATTTATAGTTACAAACTTTTAAGTATGAAAAATTTCAAATTCTCGATCCTATGATAAAATTGCCAAATTTTTAAAAAAATATATCTCAAAAACGGTTGATGATACAGAGTTGCAGTTGGTCTTATTCTTTTTCAAATTCTATTGTCTAAAAAAGGTCTCATAGAAGTTTCTCGTCCGACGCTTGGTTCGGCCACAATTCACGAAAAAGAGCAATTCCTAGTAGGTAAATTTTACGGTTTTTTCAAGATGACGGCAGAAGCTCACAGGGGACCCTTGGGGACTTTTAGTATGTTATTCAGCGCCCTTTTCTGATCATATTTGCAAATTTTCAGCTGGGTCCTCCGATTTTCACTTTTTTGCTTAATTTGAATGGACTATTAATGGACTTGTTTTTTCAAGAGCAACAGAAATACAACTACTGTACACAGTACGGTTGAAATACCTACGCGTCGTTAAGGAGCTATATCTTATTGAACTCAGCGGACGCTTCGTAAAGGTTCTTCAAGACGAGGTTTCCTCAAACTATAGTACGAGTAGTTCTTTCAAACCTTAGAATGTTGCAGATAGTCTCATGAAAATGCATTTCCCTGTACGTAAATAGGACAGCACTGCTGACTTGCTGAGTTCTCCGCTCTCTCTCTCTCTTTCACACATCTGACAGCATTGTACTCAAAAAGTTCAATATTGTATTCTAAGGTTCAAGAGCTATAGTTATTGAGGGATTTGCTTTTTATTATTGTGATTGATTGATCTCAGTTCTCGGAATCTATGTTGTACGATAAGGAAAAGTTAACGTGGAGATTCAAACCTGACTGCGCAATGTATTGTCACAAAATGTACGTATTGTGTCACAGAGTGAATGTATTGTGACATTGTCACAGAATGAATGTATTGTGTTATTGTAGAATGGAATCTATTCTGATGAGTATTACGACCATGTTCATTACAGTACCTTCTGTTCGTATCTAGAATGTAGAGGTACAAAGCAAGCTTATTAGAAATATTTCCGATTTTTCAAGAGAGAAATAGAATAGTGACGTCAAACTGAGCGGACGGCGACCGTAATTGACAGCTTGATTAATCAGTGCACAACACACTTCCGCAGTTCGATTATGTTAATGAGCTGATTGCAAATTATTTCATTGGAATCTGGAGCTGATGCTCCTCTCGTTTAAAATTTACATTCCCCAATGGTTTCAAACAATCAATTAGTTTTTCAACTGATTCATTAGTTAACCAAATTATTTCGAAATGTTTTTTCTCGTCCATTATTGTTATTGTACAGATTAAAATAATATAGCCTCATGAATGACAATCCTATATTCATTTTTTCATTGATGTATTCAGAAATAATATAAGATGAGAAAAAAAGAGAAAACAGGCATATGTATTGTATTATGAACTAGCCGGCAGGCTCCTGTAGTCGCCTTCACCGCCTAGCCTGGTTCGCACCCTGGACCACCGGCAGTATCAGAATTAAGTTTCAGTGCTGATACTGCGCTGGCTCGCCTGCAAACTCGATCAAAATGGATTTGCTTTGATCATCAGAGTTCTTTTGGGTAATCATTCTGAATTAGTTGTTCTATTACTCAGCTCAACCTGGTCATATGATTTAAACGTATTTTAGTTCAGTAGTTTCCGTGAAATATGCAATAGTGGAGACTCTAAACACCTTATTAAGGAGTGGAAAACCTTTTATTATTATTATATATTATTATTATTACAGGAGTAACCTCAGAAGGGGTTCGAAATTGATGGAATTTCACAGCATTTTTAGACCTAATCTGAACTTGTTTACCAAGTTTCAACATTTTCTGCCAATTGGTTCTCGAAAAATTCTCGAAAAAAAGGAAAGCGTGGAAAATTCTGAAAAGTAATAGAAAAACGATAATATTGAGCGTTTAGATTGATATAGTGGATTTATTGTCATTTTATGAGTTACATCACATTCAAAAGCAGTTGACAAAATCTGTGTGTCGAAAATTTCTATCAGGCTGATTTTCGTTTTTTTTTTTTAATCGACGCAGATTTTATTCTTCTTTAATTTCAATTCTGAGCACTTTTCTCTAAGATTAAACGTTTTCGGGTTTTATGCAAAAAACTGAAAAATTGTACATTCTGACCCCTCTCCCATCCTAAGCTCACCCCCTAGGTCCGGGGACTTTTAGTATGTTAACTAGTCTAAACAAATTCTCGAGGTCAAAAATTAGGGCATATTTCATGCACTCTTTACCCGTGTGTACAGGCTTTATTGACTAGACTGATGTGGTCATGTGATACAT
>CM029555.1:20737959-20785738 GCA_017141385.1 Sogatella furcifera
AGTTGCGTGGCAAAAGGTTGAAAGGATATGATCCTCCGTATGTTGGTGAGGTGCTGTATTTTCTAAGTCGGTGCTGCGGTAGGTTGATATTGTTATTGTTCCGTAGTTTGTAGCCGTGCTTATCCTGTCTCTTTGAAGGGCAACTCTTTTTAGCCAGTTTAATTGTTTCAAGCAGGTATACATATTGAAATTACAGTGAGGACTTCACATTTGATAAATAAGGGTTTACAGTGCTCCATCATGCTCTTCTCAAGTATTGTTCTTATAGCCCATTTCTGAATCCTTAGTACTCTGTCAAGAAGTGTTTGGAATGCCAAGCCCCAGGCAACAATGCCATATCTGAGATGCGATGCAAAAAGTGAGTGATATGCAATAAACGATGTACCTTGTTCAGAAATATTTCTAATTCTCCTGATCACGAATACAGCGCTGGCTAGCTTTTTGAAAGAAGGTCAATGTGATTTCTCCATGTCAAGTTCTGTCTATTGTTATTCCCAGAAATCCTGTGCTGTCCACTGTCATAGGTTTGTTGTTAGATAGTGTCTCATCTAGGTTGTTGTCAGAGAGAAGTTGATGTGAACTGTTTTCTTCCTATCAATTGTCAACTTTAGTCTTTTGCATATGTCTGTAGCCTCTTCCAGTGCTGTTTCGGCATTTCCATCAGGGTTTTTTACTTTATGATGTGCTATTAGAATAGTGGTGTCGTCAGCAAAGAGTATGCAGGTGTTTCTATTGTTGATTTGTTTAGGCAGGTCATTTATATAGATTAAGAAAAGCAGTGGCCCAAGGATTGGTCCCTGGGGCACTCCCTGGGACACTGCTCTTGGTGAGGATTTGTAATTTACAAGTGGTTCTACTGTATTGAACAATTTCGACATATTGCTTCCTATTTGTAGGGTAGTCCTCTATGAGTTCCAGCGCTTTACCTTCTATTCTCAATTCCTTCATTTTCACAATTAGGATGTTCCAGTCTAGGGTGTCAAATGCCTTTTGAAGATCGATAAAAAGCCCCGTGACAGTGTAACGTTCCTCCCACAGTCTGTTGATATTGTCACATAGTTCAGATATTGCTGTGGTTGTGCCTAACTGTTTTCTGAATCCATGCTGTTGTGTTGTAAGAAGGTTATTTCTCTCTAGGTGCAGGATCAACTGGTCTGCAGGGATCGAGATGGCTGTGGATGGGATTGTTGATGATTCTTTGTGCGGATTTTGCGAGAAAGTGTTTTCTAATGATAAATCCATTAACTGTGAGGGTTTTTGTGCGAAATGGTTCCATATTAAATGTGCAAAAATATCAACCAATGAATTTAAAAAAATTCAAGACTTGGGTGATAAAGTTTCGTGGTTCTGTGATGCATGCAAGTTTGAGGTTAGGAAGACAACAGAGAGTTCCAAATTCTCCTTGGCAAGTGTTGGACATAGTGATAACAAGTTAAATCTGATCTTTGACGAATTAAAAAGGATAAATTTTAATTATTCGAACTTGTGTAGAAGAGTAAAGTTAGTTGAAACTTTTCATAATGCATCCAAGCCCAAAACTAGTGATCTACATGTTGTAACATTGGATCTTGACAAGCAGTTTCAGGATAGTGACAGAGTTTTTCGTGAAAAAATTTCTGACGAGGTTGTTGAAATCAGTGAATCATTGAATCAGGATAATGCACATGACCATATCTCCGAAATGAGTATTATTGTAAACCAATTACCCGGATCAGATGAGTGTTCTAGTGATAGGTTGGAGGAAACTATTTTGCCAGCAAATTGCGTAAGTAATGAAAATGAAAAAGTACTTAGCATGCCTTCCAGTAGCAATAATCAAATTGGACTGTGTGAGAAATGGAGTGAAGTTGCCAAACGTAATAGGACCAAATCTAACAAAACTACAAACAAGATAGTGTCACATAATATTGGATTCAGTAATATATGCACTAAATCGTTGATTTCTAGTGAAGTTAATAGTAGGAAAAATACGGGCATTCAACAGTCAGTGACAAAAAATGCTAAATCCAATTCTGATTCTTCCAGCTGTAAACGCATTGTTGGTACTGGTAAGAGTTCAACATCCAGACTTTCTTCAGCACAAAAAAAGAATGGATTTTTATATCTAGACTGTCTGCTGAAACTAAAAAAGAATCAGTTGTTGAGTATATCAGTCAATTCACAGCTGGTGGGATCATTTGTGAGGAAGTTCAATCCAGGTTTTCGCTTATAAATCATATAAAGTAGCAGTTGATAGTGGTGATAAAAACAATCTGATGAATCCTGACATCTGGTCTGAAGGTGTTTTGGTTGGTAATTTCAGATTCAATAATAGAAACTTGGACAACAACCCTCGTCCTTTTTTAGGAGGGAAGAACCGGAAGAAGGTGTGTTAAACAATTCTACCAGCATGAACTGTGATATAAGTGTAATGACAAGAGCAAATAATTTGCCTATCTGTTTTATTAATGTACAGTGCCTCCGAACGAAACAGGACCCACTGACTATTTGGATTGAGGAGGTTAATCCAGCTTTCCTATGTATCTGTGAACACTGGCTGAAACAACAAGAAGTTGAATTTTACCAAAATATTGGTAATCTGACATTAACCAGTGTTCAATGCCGGGATTCTGTGAACGGTGGGGGCACAGCTATCTATGTTGACAACAGGCTGATAGCAAACATAAGATCAATCAGCCTTGCTAATTTTAGTTGTGACAACATTCTTGAGTTATCTGCTGTCATTAATGTATCTTGCTCAATTATTATTTTATCGGTTTACAGACCACCAAATGGTGACATTAATAGTTTCTTTGACTTGTTGGAGAATTGCCTTACATACCTTAGCTCTCTACAGTGCCAGCATGTAAATATTAAATCATCATGGGTGGTGATTTTAATATTCACTTGGAGGAGTATAGCCCAGCAGTGATACAGTTCTCTGGTCTACTAAAGAGTTTTGACCTATTCATTGGTAACTGGAAACCTACAAGGGGTAATGCATGCCTGGACACCGTTGCTACAAACCTGAGTACTTGGGAATACAGTGTTGAAGTAGTTGAGCCTGTGGTTGCTGACCATCAAGCCCTAATAATGACCGTTTTAGACTCACCCAAAGGTGACAAAAGTGAACCAACATGGGCTGATAAATACAAATTCTCATTCAGGAGGATTGACTCAGCAAGTCTCCCACTCTTTGCTTCTGCTCTGCAAAAGATTGACTGGGAATGCCTGGACCCACTTGAGAATCCAAATGTGGCTTTTTGCAAGTTTTTTGGTGTCTTCAATGTGCTCTTCAATGACTTCTTCCCCACCAAACAAAGGAGATCTTCTGATGTTTTGAGTGTTAGGCCCTCATTGGTGGATACCAAGCAGTGGTACACGGCTGATCTGAGTAATATCAGAGCACTTGTTCTGGTTGTCAACCGTCTTTACAGGACAGCTGTTGCTGGTGAGGTGAGGGACAACTATTACTCCATCTATCTCAGACTCAAGAGGATTTATCAACAGGAGGTGAGAATTGCTAAGAAGTCCAGCAATGAAAATATTATAAGACAGGCCTCCAACCCTTGTAAGGCAGCATGGAACATTATAAACAGCACAAGGAAGAAACAGCCTGTTATTGCAAAAAAGCAAGTCCAGATGACTTCAATAACTTCTTTGTACAGTCAGTCAAATTGAATAGAATAGAATAGAATGAAATTTATTGTAGCCTTATCAGATAAAATACAAGCGTCAAATAACAAATACAATATTTCATACAAAGTACAAAGATATTAGTAAGTAGCACTGTCAATAAGCTATCAGTATCCTATATCACATGAATTTGAAACTTATCTATATCTATAAAAGTAACTTAATAAGCCTACATATTCCGAGCTAACATATAAAAATCTTCTATTTGATAGTGGATACATTCCCTGGGTCTCATACTGATGCTGTTGATGGGATGCCTTTGTATGTCTGCAGTTTTTCCAGATGGAGGAGGGTAACCACTCAGGATCTACTGAAGATAGTTAATGGCTTCAAGAATTCATCTAGTCCTGACATCTTTGGCATGTCCCCATTGATCATGAAGTCTGTGATTGGGAGTATAGCATCTCCACTGTGTTTGCTGATCAACCGCTGCCTGGAGCTTGGTGTCTTTCCTGACTTGCTGAAGACTTCAAGGACGGTTCCTGTATTCAAGAAAGGTGATCCTGAGGATCTGGGTAACTACAGGCCAATATCCATAATCCCAGTGTTTGGTAAAATATTTGAATCTGTATTGTACAGCCAACTCTGTGCCTACTTTGAGGAGAACTCACTTTTCTCACCTCATCAGTATGGTTTTTGAAAAGGACGCTCAACCACAGATGCTGTTCGCAGTTTAGTGGAGTCCATGCTGGAGGCAATGGAGGACAAACACTCAGTGGCACTGACCTTGTGTGACCTGACAAAGGCCTTTGACTGTGTTTCCCACGATATTCTCCTGGAGAAACTCAGGAAATATGGATTTTGTGGTGTGGCCCTCAAGTTGCTGAAGGATTACCTGCTTCATTGTAGACAGGTGGTGTCAATTGGTGGTGCTGTATCAGATGCTCTTGGTGTGTGCTGTGGCGTGCCTCAGGGTTCCATTCTTGGACCTCTCCTCTTTCTGATCTTCATTAATGATCTCAGACTGGATGGAAGTGCCCTCCTATTTGCAGATGACACAACCTTAGTTGCCAGAGACAATGATGCTGATGTAGCAGTCTGCAAATCTGCCCAATTGCTGGAGGTTGCCAGTGTCTGGTTTCAAGTGAATCAGCTTGCGTTGAATGAGAGGAAGACACAGAATCTACTCTGCACCTTGGGGCGGAGTCCACCTGACTTTGGTGATGACAGTGTGAAGCTCCTTGGTTTTATGATGGATTCCACATTAACATGGGAGCAGCATGTTGATATGATCTGCAACAGGCTATCAAGAGTTACCTATCTGATGCGCAGACTGAGACATCATGTTTCCCAGGGGTACCTAGTTACGGCATACCATGGTCTCTTCCACAGTCATATCAATTATGGTATTGTACTGTGGGGTCATGCTGGCGGCTGCAGGAAGATCTTGCTCCTACAGAAGAAGGTTCTCCATATCATGACTTCTTCTCATTGGCTTGAGCATTGTGTGCCAATCTTCAAGAGACTGAAGATTATGACTGTCTACAGCCAGTACTTGTTCAATTCATTGTTACTGATGAGAAAAGAACAGCGCAGGATTCAGTGGAGAGGACAGGTACACTGTCATAACACTAGAAGAGGGAATGACATCGACTTGCCTCATGCCAGACTGACTCGGTCACATGCTAGCTTCCCTGTTTGTGCATTGAAGATCTTCAACAGGTTGCCGGTGTATTTCTGTGAGCAGGAGGAGAGGGTCTTTGAGCGGGTGCTTCATACAAGGCTTGTAAATCTGCCACTCTACTCCTTGGATGAAGAGGCAATACAGTGTTTCCTGAGTTCCCTATGACGTTCCACCCATCTAGATCATGAGTTCTTTGTAAATAATTTTGTTATATTGACACAATCTATCCAGCAAATGCTGGTCATGGATGGAGATCACTGAATACTGAATACTGGTCATATACTGCTCTTTCGATGATTTTTGAGGTTATTGGTAAGTTTGCTATTGGCCTATAGTTCTTGGGATCCATTTTATTTCCTCCTTTGTACTTTGGGAAGATCTTTGATATCTTCAGGGCCTGTAGAAATACTGCTTGTCTTGAAGATGAATTCACTATTTCAAGTAGAGGCGTTGTTATTTCTTCTTCACAAGTTTTGAATATTCTTCCTGTGATGTCATCATATCCTGAAGAGTTGTTTGACTTCAGTTTACCTATGAGATGGTGAAGTTTTACTTTGCTAATCATCCTAAATTCGCTTAGTGCAGTGATACCTGCCAGTTCAGCTGTTATCCTTGGAATAGGGCTTATTCCTGTTGTTGTTGCTGTCTGTGTAAATGTTTCATTTGGAATGTTGCTTGTTTGATGGGGATCAGTAATCTTCCGGCCCTCTACTTCTGAGCAGAGATTGTCCTGCCTATCAAGATTACTTTTGTTCCATTCATCATTCATTATCTTCCATAGCGTCTTGGTTTTGTTGTCAGATTGTTGGATCCTGCTCTTAACATACTCCTTTTTTTATCCTTTATATCCTTGTCATATTGATTTTTTAGTTCATTGTATTGCTGCCTCTGGTCTGCTGATGATGTTGTCATATATTTGTCTCTTGCTAGGTGCATCTTGTGTTTTAGTAGAATAGTGTCATTTCATTTACTTATAGTTAATTTCATTTCATTCAAGTTCTTCATAAAACCACCTAGCGTGTGGTCTATAAAAGGCTATAGGCCTATTAGGTTACATATTGAGTAAATCAATTCATTGTTCAATCCACATTTTTGTTTCATGTTCAATTATTTTAATTCAAAATATATAATATTTTTTTATATTGATCATGAAGGCTTGAACAACTCTACCTTACCATCGAATAAAAATAATGGTAGCCTACCCATCATTTTTTTTTTTCATTTTTTTTTTCATTTTTCATTTTTCATCCCACTGACCACCTGTGAAAGGGGTATACGGATTTGTCAATTATATTCTAAGTCAATCTTTGCATTTCATAATGCAAATAGAATTCTTGAACGGAATAAGGAGAAACCTGTAACAACTCCTCTCTCACCTTAATTCTAAATTTCTCACCTGTGAGAGCTTTAATATGTGCTGGCAATGAGTTATAAAACCGAATTCCTGCACTCTTCAGCCCCCTCTCGTACATACTAGTTCGATGAATGTCGTCTCTGAGGTTTTGCCTATATCTAGTATTGTATGAGTGAAACAATTCTCCTGTATTAAACCTATCTTTATTCTTATCAATAAAACAAAGAACCTCCAATATATATATACCTGCTAGTGGAAGAATCTTTAACTCTTTGAAATAATCTCGACAACTTGCTCTAATAGATTCACCCACCATCACTCTAACTGCCCACTTTTGAATCCTAAATATATGTATTGCATGAGTTGAATTGCCCCAAAATACAACACCGTATGAGAGGAGAGAATGGAACACAGCAAAATAAACACTTCTAAGCGTTCCTGTATCGAGCAATTTCTTCAAGGTTCTAAGAACAAATACTGCCGAGTTGAGTTTGCTTTTTAGCTGGTCTAAATGAGGTCGCCAGGAGAGTTTAGAGTCCAGTACCACTCCAAGTACTTTTGCTTCGTTTGCTGAACCTATATTACCATCTCTCGTCTCCAATACTGCTTCCGAGCCGTCCTGAATGGAATCTGCATCGTCTTATTATAATTCAGAACTAACATATTTGAGGCCAGCCATTCTTCCAGTTTTCTAAGAGCTCTTCTACTTTCAGACTCCATGTCATGCTGACTGTTACTTTTCAATAAAATACTTACGTCATCAGCGTACAAAACACAGTGTGCTGGTTCAAGGTGTGATGGCAAGTCATTAATATATAAAAGGAAAAGCAAAGGACCAAGGACTGATCCCTGAGGGACCCCACTCCTTGCCTGTAACCATTCTGACTGATACACAAAAGGGTGAGACTGTATTTCTACCTGCTGATATCGCTCATCAAAGTACGATACAAACCACTTGAGAACCGTGCCTTCAAAACCATATAATTCCATTTTTTTCAATAAAATTTCAATGTTTACAAGATCGAAAGCTTTGGATAGATCAGCAATCAGGCCACATACCCTGGATCCTCCATCCACAGAATTCAGCAATTCATCTATAAAAGAAAAAAGCGCATCACCCGTAGAAGTGCCAGGCCTGAATCCAAACTGTTTAGGGGACAGCAATTTCAACTTGTTCAAGTACTTTCTTAATCTATGGAGCACTACGTATTCGAATATCTTTAGAAATACAGGTGGGTTAGATACATCGGTAAGATAATAGCTTTATTTTAATTTGGTAATTTTGGGTTTCCAATACTAGTCAAGACTTGGTCCCAATTTTCCTGTAGACGTAGAAGTTTCTATAATTATAAGTTTGATTAAATATGATTTTGCTCCGCCACTGATTCACTACGTCTACAAAGTTACTATCCTTTGAGGACACACGAAATTTATTTAATCTTCCTTATTTCTTACTCAAGGTTGGATCTTTACACATTGTCCTTGATATTATTGGAATACAGTAGTTTCAAGATTGTTAAAAAACTTGATTGATTCCGATCTCACTTGGTATCAAATCTGCAACTGTCATCAAATGAGAAAATCATACCTTCTTTGATGCGATAGGTGAAATTCACTTGTAGGCAAAGATTACAAAAATCATTTATTGAACATCTTTCATTAAAACCTACAAAATTTGAATTTAAAAGAAATCATACCAGTCTATAAACATGTCTTAACCGGTCATTTAACCATGTCGTCCTATAAGTTAACTGTGCAACTGCAAATAATTCTAATAATGAAAAGGCTAAAAGTAATGGAATCACATTTTCTCATTTTCTGTTTTCAGAAAGCAGTTCTGCTGATACACCAGTGCTGTAAGCTGGTATCTCCGTCAGATACATTTCTTGTAGCGAAATGTAGCCACTTGATCATGAATCTTGTAACGAAGCTTTCGGTGAAAATTGAAGGGAAATCATTATGCATATTGGTCAATTGGTGTTGCCAGGCGTTGAAGCTATCTGCGGACGTGGCTCTCATTGATGTCCTACAAGCTTTACATGCTGTCATTGAAAGTAAACCATCATCAATTGAAGAGGTTGGTTGAATAAATAATTTAATCCACTTTTTGACTAAGTTAGTTGTGAAGATGATATTGTGGTAGTTATCCATATTAAATGAAAATACAAGATGTTGTCAAACCACTGATTTATTAAGAAAATCAAGATACCGGTTTCGGTTGTTACTCAATTATCAATTTCTGGTAAACTAAAACTCAAAGTACAGAGCAGCAGTATTTATACTAACGGTAAAGCGCCGCTATTGGTAGACGCTTGAGGCAATAATTTTTTTTTAATAAAGTGGTTTAAATATAAGTGGTTTTTTTTATTTTTTTAAATAATAAGTGGTTTTACGACATCTTGTCTTTTGATTTAAAATACATTTAATCCCTTCATATTGCAAGATTTTTGTGAGTGTGATGTAATCAAAATATTTTTTAAGCTTGTTTGTGTGGAATTTGTGTGGGGGTGCTGATAAGAGATAGCAACTACTCTAGACAAGACATGATATAGGCTAATATGATTATATTGGGTGGGTGAAGGATAGAAACATGATAAAATTCCTACAGACAGGCTTGTAATTAACTTCCGGATTGAAATAATTTCATTTATTTTACATTTGATTGATCCTTCTCTTCTGGTATTATTTGTATGGCTTTAAATGACAACTTATTGTTGTATATTTCCAGTTTTTTAATATCTTCCACTTTCTGCACTTTCTGACTTATTCTCTACTTTCCCACTTTCTGAATTTCCTTTTCTGCAAGTGAATTTTCCCCTTGAAATTCAGTCTAATTGTTGAACAGAATTGCCCTTCTCCAGAGATTAAATTGAATTTTTTTGTAACAGAATGAGTTTAGTAAATTAAAATAAAGTTACGCAAGACGTTAGGACATTCACTTGAAAATAGGTTTGTATGAAATTGTTTCAAGTCATCCTCTTTCCAAACATTCAAAATCATCCTCAACTGAACCTAGGTAAAAATCGCATGTTTTATTTAGGAATTATGATATTCTAATGCTTCTGAAATTTCACCGCTTTTGATTCAAGAAATGTGTAACTTGTTGCTTCCAATTTGTCTCATTTACATTATAGGCTAATTTCTTGTTTTCATTGCATGTATCTACGTTTTCAGGTCACCCAAGATCTAATTAATCGTTTGAGCGAGGGACTCGAAGATCGAGCTAATTTATTGATTCCTCACAATGTTAAATTTTGGCGAATCAGGTGCATGAGTGCTCTCATTCAAACTGGATCTCTGACTCATAATCAACTGATAGCTGCTTCAGAAGTTTTACTAAACATTTTAATAATCAACAGTCCTTTAATGGACGATCTCAGCTATTCCCAGGTAAATATTATCAGAATACTTTATTTAAGTCTTATTCCAGAAAAGATACTGCATTTTCCTTGTATTTCTCCAAGTGCCTTAGTCAATCAATATCATCTTTTTTGTTGCTTTAAAACAACCAATAAGAAAGCGTTCTAGAATAGTAGTTACATTAAAATTGAGGACTTCATATTTTTTGGGGTTGAAGTTATTGAAGTAAATTTCCCCATCTTCAACTTTTGGTTGTTTCTCTTATGCAGCCCATACACTGGTGATGCCAAGCTAAACCAAACCAATACCATCCAACCAATTGTGACGTATTTGATACCATCCAACCAATTCATCCAACCATGCAACCAAAACTGTTACCAACATATGTTATAATGATTCCGAGATTTCTCAGCTGAACAATACTGACTTTTATTTTCTCTTTAGAATGCAATAAACTCTTGGCGCGGTTATTTGAAAACATTTTTAAAATAATTATGAAAGGTTTGATATGAAAATTTTGTTGGTTATTCATTTATTTTTTCATTTTTTACAAAGGCAACTTGGAAGATGTATTTTAAGCCTAGGTGAATGGTGCTTTTATATTTTTTAAAATAAAAATGAAATTTATTCCCGTTTCATAGGTCTACACGATTATTTCTGTTAAAATTAAACTAGCATCAATTGTTTATAGGCACTGCCAGAGTAATAAATCATTAGTGCATTATTCCAATATTATTATTTTGCTAATTTCAAATTCAAGCATTTTGAAAGTGTATTGAGTATTTTGAGCATTTTGAGTATTTTATGGCTACTGCCTACTGCTGATCTAATCAATATGCATTCATATGCAAAAACAACAATAAAAATAATTTAAAAATACAAAAGCGCAGTGCTATTGCATTGGGTGATACTAAAACAATAATTGATCACGTAAGGGCTAAGGAAAAATATGAAAAACGAAGTAAGAAGAACTTGGAAATTGAATGAGAATTAATCAATTTTATTATAACTTTATTCTATATTTATGTTGATAATAGAAATAAAGAATGGATTATAAAAAATGAGATTTTTAGAAATAGATTTTAGTAATTTAGATTTAGGTTGAATTATTTAAACCGTATGTAAACACAAAACACTTCCAGGGCCCTATTTCACAACGTAACAAGTCTTGTCACTAACTATGATTCATAACAAATTTACTAATCCAGCTGATTACAGGCGTTTCACGAACGCACAATTGTAGACTTGTGATTACAAGTGAATTTTAACAATTTTACAAGCGTTCCGCCGGTTATGAAAAGTGTTTCACGAACGTTGGCATGGTAACGAACAAGTCTTGTCAAAAAAACTTGTAATTAACCATAAAATTTCTACCTATGAATAGACCTAAGTAAGTAAGTTACAAGTGTTAATAGATGCTTTTCAAGGCTTCAATATTATTTTCAATGATTAAAACTATTATATATTGTTTCTTTGTACATTTTATTATGCCCAATAGGAATCAAAAAATTTAATTAAATAAATCAGAAAAATCATCAGTATCAGTAGAATATAGGATATGTTTATAACATGTGAGATGAGGGGAGACTACTCCAAGCTCACTGTAATTTTTTTTTTGTTTAATGGATCTAAATGGATTGAAAATGTCTCATTAATTTATTATTATTTTTAATCCAAATAACATGAGGGTTCAACGATTTGTATCTCTAATGATTGATTTATTCTCAAAATCAATTTTATCAATCTATCTTCACCACAAATAATTCAAATTTCAACCAAAACTATATCAGTGCAAACTATAGAAAGTATTGAAAACGCTATAGATGGCACTGATGGGTGGGAACACTTGTCAAATTGTAGAATTGTAAACTTGTAGTTCATTTCCTTTGTGAAACGCCTGTAATTAACAACTTGTTATCACAAGTACTTGTCAGTAACCATGGTTAATAACAAGACTTGTTGCTTCTTGAAATTGGGCCCAGAAAATCATAAAATTCTACGAATCATTAATGCAGCTGACCGATGAATCAGCCAGCTGACTAAATTTTCATGAAGCCACGAAAAACCGTGCAACCAACTCATCCAACCGATTCGGTATCACGTGGTTGGATGGTTTGGTTTGGCATCACCAGTGTATGGGCTGCATTAGACCACTTGAATTTCAATTTATTAGAAACGAAACTTAAATTTTGTTTTGCATTGCTTGAAAATAATCTCCAAGTACTGTAGATTGATAATTGCCAAATTGATACTCTCAATCGATGCTGTTTTCAGGTTCTAACATGTAGTATTGAAGCAGTGCAAGGCCTTTGTGATTGTGACAAGAAATGGCTTACAGAACATTTAGGCGATGTCATTGGTATCATAATGGCATACATGCACTTTGGATTGGCGGATTGGAAATTTAAACGACCTAAGAGACATTTTCCAACTCCGTTGCCTGTTGTACACAATAATTCTGATGTAAAGGTAAGGTGAAATAGGCCTAATAATGTTTATCTCTTGTTAGTTACCGCCTAACTATGATGCTATCACACCATTTAGAGCGGAAAATAATATTTAAGACTGAAACAGATATAATTCGCAGTGCATGCACAAAATGGTCTGTTCCATCTCTTGTGCATCGGGCTCACCTACTTCATTGCTAAATTTAATTGTGTGAAGCCAACGTTCCGTCCTGTTTCATCTGGTGTGAATACACCAGATTAATTGACTAAATTTGCTGGTTGAAATGTGTGTTCTTCAGTGGTTTTGGAAATTTGGAAGGGTCTCTTTGAGTAGTCAATAATACTTTGCCTTCTCCAATTACCGTATAATATTGATGGTAAGTAGGCTGTGATTTCAATTCGAAAGCTTGGAATAACATTATCTTTAGTCCTTGATATGCATTTGTGTTTTCAAACTCATATTAATATTACCTATCATTGAATATTGTAGAATAAATACTGAATATTCAACTTTGTGATTAATCAGTGATTTGAGGAATTTGTCGTTATTATGAAATTTTCTCTGCATTTTAAAATTTATTTATATAATTAATTATGCATTTACTTAATATTTCACAATTATTCTATTTATAATACATTCTTCAATCTTTTGGCTTTGAAATTTTATATTTTCAAAAAATAATATTTATTTTTGGTGCTATTCTGATTCTAACTTCTGAAACAACCTTATAAGTTCTAAATAAATGAATCATAGTTATTAATCTTGGAAAGTGGGAACTTGTAAATAGTGAATGTCTATAATAATTATTGTGAACATAACCTCTATTTAAAATAGTTCTGTAGATGAATTTTTAAAAAGGCGTTTTAGTGTTGATTGTCTGTTTTTTATCCAGTAAGTAGATTTTCTCTAACATATAAAAGTAAAATAAAGAATGAAATTGACATGATCTATTTTCTATCACGATTTCCTCGAATGTTCCTATTCATCAAGTGACTGAATCAGGAATTGAAGAAAGAAGTTTTGGGCCATTGCCTGTTTTTTCTCACCCTATTTCGTATAAATCATTATAATTACTCATATACATTGAATAGTTTTTTTGAGTTTGGTACTAGGCTGTTTAATAATTTGCCAAACAGTCTAAAGATTGACAATTTTGAATCATAACCATCTATCAATTCTCAGACCTTAATGTACCTATCGATTGTATGGATAATGGCGGACGTAATTGCCTCACTCCAAATTCATGATTTCATAGCGTTTTGGTTATGTTGACAAAAAAATCATGTTTTATTATAAAAATAATTTTTCTAACATTTCATAAGTAGGCCTACTGAAAGTTTACTAAGTTGACAATGGATTACACTTGCGATTCGTCTTGTTTTATGTTAAATAGTAAGGCATAATTTCTTGAGTATTTGATAATTTATTACAAATGGGTCGTCTGTGTTGTGTTTATGATTGTGAATATCCAAGTATGGTAATTCAGTTCATATTTCTATTTTCACGTTTCTTGAAAACAAACCCTTAATGGACATATTGGTTAGAAAAGTTTTCATCAAAATTTTGAAGTGAAAGACAGTTTGATAGTTTGTATTAATCATTTTGAAGACCGTTTTATTATCAAGGAAGACGTTTTTCTTGTCATATACGGTTAACTAATTTGAGTGCTAAGAGAAAAACATTGGAGTGCCAAGAGAAGTGATGCATTTCCTTCAATTCCAACAAACTAGCCTATGTGGTTTTTATAAAAGTGAAAGACAATAATTAATGAAATCAGTGATCTGCCTTGTGTACCAGTTAGCTTCAAAATATCAAATGATTAGGTTAAAAATAGTGCGTAATTTGTGACTGTAGCCTACAATACGGTAGGCCTATAACGCCGGATCGGCAGGCCTACCTCTGAGAGGGTGAGGGAGAGTAAATAAATTTATTTTTTGGATTGATACTGGAGTCTGAAGAAGACAATAAGATGTCTCAAACTTGCAAGCCAAAGGAAAAAAATAACTGGAAATATTGGGGGAAAGGTTCAGAGACGGAAGAAAGTTAAAATGAGCAGCAAGTGAAGTACAAACATGTTGGAAAAAACTGATTGGAATTTGAATGTCTTGAATTTCTATTTTTTACATAGAATAATAAATCAGATTCTAGTTTGAAGTTCATCATATTGTAATGATTATTAATTTTGTATTGGATATTAATTATATTGTAATATCGTAATGTTTAACAATAAAAACTATGCTATTTCTGTCTTATTTATTCTAAAGAATAGCAACTTGAACTATTGCTATTACGCTTGGCTAGACCCATATTGCCGCCATCTTGTTTTGTACATTAAGGTCTGAGAATTGATAGATGGTTATGTTTGAATGTTTCAAGAAAAATATTAAAATATATCTTATTGAAAAATGTCCTTATAACAGGAATAAATTATTGTTGGATAATTGATGTAACCTGTCTTATTCATGTATTAATTATTGCTTGTATTGCTTTTATTGGATTATTTTTGACTTTGTCATGCATTATATCAATGTTTCTACAATAAATGAGATTTGAATTTATATCTGTACCGTATTCTAATTAAATTATGCTATTTTCCAGGGCCCAGTGAATCATAGAAAACAGCGAACGAAAGCCATAAGACAAGGCCTGAAATCGAATGATGATGAGAAATCAGTCGTAAACGTTGATGAATTTGATCTGGCCGAATTGAATTTGACCACAAGTGATTCCGATTTTTCGGATAATGAAGGCGGAAGATTGGCAAAACGAGCTCGTGTACATTCCAAGGTTCGACTGGCCAGTTTGAACATCCTCTTGAATTTGACAAAGGTGAATAATTTATTGATTAAATGAAAATGAAAGGAAAAGTTAAATGGCGGCGATTGTGTAAATCTTGACCAAAGCTCAGAAATGGCGATCAAAAATTTCCAAATTGACAAAACATAGCACAGGTAATGAACTTGTGTTTAGTAGCGATTTTGCGATTTTTGATCGCTATTTCTGAGATTTGGGTAAGATTTACACAATCGCCGCCATTTAACTTTTTCTTTAGAATCCGACTCTCTTCAACTTCCATGAATAAAAAATACAATTTTATGATTCCTTATCCAGTTATAACCCTTATTGTTGAAAAATGGCGTTTTTTAGCATATTTTTTCAATTATCTCAATAGCCGTTAAAGTTACAAACTTCGAACTGGTTTCATTGAATTCCTCAGCTAATCTTACATAGGAATTGATTATTTTAGAACCTCTAAAAAATTAGAAAAATTAATATGTTTGGAAAAATCTCAATTTTCCGCCATTGTTATCTCGGTAACAAAGCGTTTTTGGGAGATGGTCCCATGGAACTTTTTTGTCTACTTGGTGTGAGGAATCAGTCTGAGAAGTATAGCACATTCCTCCTGAAACATCCTGTATAGAGGAGATTGGTTCAAATTAATCCATGATAGTTTCCAAAATTTCTCCTCCTTATTACATCTTTTTCAAACGCAAATTTTAAAAAACCCATACTTGGGTTGTTGAAGGCTTTTAAATTAAAATATATACAAATAAATTGGCCTAAGCCATGATGCCTTTCAAGTCCTTTACGACCTTATTTTAAATTCAAAAACCATGTGAAATGTTACAATCTTTGAATGTATTGTTATTCCTCAAACTGTTGTACTAAAATTGAATAAGTGACTTGATTAGCTTACTCTGTTATTTTAATTTCTACTGAAGGGAGAATGCACACTTTGGTAGCGCACTATTCATTAGTTGAACTTTATTTAGGTTTGCAATACAATCGATATTTTTTGTATCTTTCGATATTTTGCTTTGAATAATTAATTTTGGTCAAACTGCCAAGACTCTAGGATAATTCCTTTTCATTTTTGTAATGTTCTTGCAAAGCCAGATTTCGTTGAGGAAACATTGAATTTAAATTTTTATAATTTTTGTACTCTGAATTTCAAATAATGTCGTAAAGGACTTGAAAGGCATCATGGCTTAGGACAATTCATTTGTATATATTTTAATTTCAAAGCCTTCAACAACCCAAGTACGGTTTTTTTAAATTTGTGTTTAAAAAGGATCCAATAAGGAGGAGAAATTTTGTAAACTATCATGGATTAATTAGTTGATTAATTTATTTATTTATTCATTTATTGGTACATATACATGTATAAGTGCTACAGGCATAGCCCAAATGCACTCATGAATTGAATTACATCATTTAGAATGTAAGATATACAATATCAATACAACTAACACGTAAAAACAATGGAAAATTTAAAAGAATATAAATATAGTAAAATAAAAATAGGCAATTGAAAATAGGTTATGGAAATGCTGATACTAAAAAAGGAGAAAAAAGAGAGGAGAGAGTGAGTGAGCTGAATAGAAATAAAATAACTCAAAGTAACATTGGGCGAAAGATGTTTTATACCCATTTTATAACAATATCTACATCCAATCAACGTGCAAGCTCAACAACCAACACATGGTATGCCATGTGTAGAATTGCCATGGTAAGAATTGAAAACATAATTCAACTTCCTCTTCAAGGCAGGCTTTGTAATGGTGAAGAGATCAACCTGTCCATCTAAACGGAGGAATTCCCTTGGAATTCTATTCATAGGTGAATAATAATGAGCAACCGTGAAGGACCTTTTAATGGAAAATTCCTGTCTAACAAATCTTACAAATATGAACCAACTTTCTCTATACAGAGTGTTTCAGGAGGAATGTGCTATACTTCTCAGACTGATTCCTCACACCAAGTAGACAAAAAAGTTCCATGGGACCATCTCCCAAAAACGCTCTGTTACCGAGATGACAATGGCGGAAAATTGAGATTTTTTAAAATATATTAATTTTTCCAATTTTTTAGAGGCTTTAGTTAGGTTCTAAAATAATCAACTCCTATGTAAAATTAGCTGAGGAATTCAATGAAACCAGTTCGAAGTTTGTAACTTTAACGGCTATTGAGATAATTGGAAAAATACGCTAAAAACGCCATTTTTCAACAATAAGGGTTATAACTGGATAAGGAATCATAAAATTGTATTTTTTATTTATGGAAGTTGAAGAGAGTCGGATTCTAAAGAAAAAGTTGAATGGCGGCGATTGTGTAAATCTTACCCAAATCTCAGGATTGGCGATCAAAAATTTCCAAATTAACAAAACATAGCACAACTAATGAACTTGTGTTTAGTAGCGATTTTGCGATTTCACATTGGTGTACTGTATCGTGTATCGAGCCTCATTTTTTAAATTTATCTATAATAAATATATTAAATATCCAAGATCAAAGTCAACATTTATTATTATAGGGGCAATATTCAATACATGAGGCTCAATCCATAATAAAATACACCAATATCAAAGTTGACTTGATTATGTTTCAATTGTTGTTGACAATTATTGTCGGTGATCTATCAAGTGATATAAAAATCCAATGTTCTAACAGAGTGATAGTAATGGGAGGGTGATTAAAAAAATTGAACTTTTCTCCATAACTGTAAATAGGGAAATGAATCTCAATCTATTTTTGGTTTCCTTATAAATTGTGATTGCATCCCATTCACTTTTTAGAATTAGTGAATAGAATAGAAATAGAATTAGTGAATTATTATTCTACAATTTATATACAATACATTTAATACATTGAATAAGTTTTTTATTTCACAATTTATATAGCCTACAAAACATCAATTTACATTATTAATACATTAAACGCATACAACGCACACATTAAACGCATCAGCACACGCATTTACGGCTTGATTCGTGAATCGCCAGCCATATTATCTGTTGTGAAGTGTTTTTGTGAGTTTATTGACAATTGTGTAACAACTGAAACATTATATCTCTATATTTAAATTAATTTGTTGCTATTTATTTATTTGTTTTCAACAACTTCTTGTCTTCATCTTCAACCAATGATCCTAGTTTTCGCCTATCTCTTAATTTTGATACGTTTTCACAGTTGCTAATGATTTAATGACCATGATGATGAACCAATGATCCTAGTTTTCGCTCTCTACATTTTGATAAGTTTTTACAGTTCCTATTTCTCGCGTTTCTCTCAATGTGTTTACAATTGCTAATATTTTTGTTTTCAGAATAGAAAGTTTAACATTGAATGTGGTTGTGCAGGTGTGTGGATGTAGAGAACTGTTTGGTTTCTATGGCAGTTTGCTGGCGAGTTCGGGCCTTCCGCACAGCATTTTACGAGAACCGGCGATCAGAGTCAAATCCACGGCCATTGCTACTCTATCGGTGCTCTTGTCTGCTGCTAAGGGGTTCTTTGCATACGCTCAAGAAACGTAAGGATTGATTTTTAACTCAATTTGAAGTAGTTTTGACACTCATGTATAAATCTTGTAAAATGAAAGTATTCAAGCAAAGAAGCCATTCCTTCAAAATGGCCGATTGAATGGCCGATACGCAGGTGTTGGTCTGAAATATTTAGCGGACAATCACTTCAGCCAACATACCTAACGTGGTTGTTAGGTGCTTGTGATGTTTAGTCACAGACACTGTGGACTGCTTTCGGATGGGTTACCAGGATGTAACCAAGGCGAGTGGAACCTACCTTAAAAGGTAGCTTCCCACCAAGAGAGTCATAATTATGTATATTTTTGAAATTTCACTTTGCAATTGAATAGTAGCAATTGTATCAGTAGGGAAGAAAGATTTCGTTGTTGATAATATGATAGAATGCATTAGAAAAGCACTTGGAGCGAATTTTACTAATAAATTGTGTCAGTGAAGATTTATTTTTATAGAACTAGAATATAATTTCTAACCTATTCTGGTACACACAAGCGAAGATCCATTTTCATATGTACTCAATTTATATGCTGGGAAAAACTTTGATGGCTGGTTGACATGAACATTGGTATAGTCTGTCCAAGCAAAGAAGACAAGAAGACATTCTGTCAATATGGGAATTGACTCCAGCTCTACCAATATTGGTTGAAAAATTGAAAAATAAATCTCAAATTGTATAAACCATACTGCTGTACAATTTGAGACCAAATTTATAATTTAAACCAATATTGTCCGAGATGGTGTCATTTTCCCATCTTGTCAGAATGTCATCTTTGCTTGACCAGAATATATTGCCGAGGTCAACAAAACTGGCTTTTGATTAATGTCTATTATGCACACAACTTGAATGCCTGCATACATTGAATGTGGTCCACATTGAAGTTGAGGTTGCATGATATATGTATCACCCGTTATTAATAGTTATTTTAAATTTCTTCCCAATTTTGTTACAACTTATCAGCTATTGTTCAAATTTATTAGCTATTGTTAAATATTATTTCAAATTGGTTTCCAATTGTGTTCCAAATCATCAACTATTGTTTCCAATTCATTAGCTATTGTATACGTTTCACAGGGAATCTGCGTCTTTCACAGCGTTTTCTAGTGTATTGGCGGATCTGTTGAAATCATTGCATGCCTGTGTAATAAGTGCCATGGGGCAGCGGAGCAGTCCAGCCCTAATCAACATGAATCTAATTCATTGTGCCTCGGCTCTGGCCGGATGCACGCCCTACCATCGACTGAAGCCAGGACAAGCTACTCAACTCTACAACTCTGTCATCCCTTTTTTACAATATAAGGGTAGGTCTGAAACATCTTAATGATTTTTTCATCCGTGTTATGATCAAAATATGATGAATTATATTTGAATGGATTATTTATAAATGCATATAAATTATATTTGGTGTCAGTAAATAATATTTGTATAGCTTTCAATGGCGGGGAAACCCTTATGGGTAGGTATCACCTCGCCAATGTGTACTCAGCCCAATACTGGTCACCCATCCAAGAGAAGTCCACAGTGTTCGTCACTTGACCTCACGATTACTAAGCAAAATATTGAAAATGAGTTATAAAAGTACGAAGATCCTATACAAGATAGGTTCAGGGTTCTTTTACATAAGGTCCAGGGTGTCCACAGGTCCAGAAATCCGAGTGAATCGGGAATTTTGTCAAGGTTCAGGAATTTCTGGATTTTGTTTGACATGGTTCCGTCATTTGATAAACTATAGCTACGTTTTCAAAAACCAAGTTAAGAGGAAATTGTTTTCTTAATTTCAATGCCAGTAAACCACTTTCTAATATAGAAACACCCTATATAATGTTGTTAATCATCACTTCTTATCAATCGTTGTGATTTTCCTGTGGTCGAAAAATCGATGAATTGCCCAGTTACTGTTACTAGATAGCTTTCAAAATGTATATTGTAATTTAATTATATTGTAAAAATATTGTATTGCACTGTATTTCATTATGTAATTCATAAGTAGTTGATTCTGGGTACCGGCTCAACAGCTAAAGTTGTTCATATTTAATAATTTCAGAAAAATAAATAATATAATCATAATATTATATACTATTCAATCATATATATTTTGAAAATAATAAATTTTCATTTGTGTTTGTTTCCATAGAACGTAATATGACAGTCGCTGTTTTAACGTTCATTGGTGCCTTAGTTCAATTGAATCCTACCACGGAGGAAATTTGCCAGTTGATTTCACAAAAAAAGGTGGCTCAAAAAGAAGGTGATTCTCGTGATACTGACAATAACGAATCAAACAATGTAAAGGTTATCCTACCGGATCTGTGCATAGAACATATCAAGGTAAGAAAAAATGTATCTATTTTCGATAAGAGTTTATTTGTTGTAATATTTATATTTTTCAGAATACTTGGAAATTGCTCAATTATTTCATACATTTCATACCTTAAAAGATCTCTTGATTACTTGGGTGAAAATGTTATTGTTCCAAAAAAATAATAGCCTAGTTGAATTTCTTTATACTTCTAGTGTTTATACAGAGTGGGGCAGTCAAACGGCACCATTTCAGACTATAATATGACACTCACAGAAAATATTTTCGAGTCATATATTGTAACGAATCGTGAGAGCACAAATGGAATTTTTGTTCTAAGACACAAAAATTGTTACTTTTTGATTATTACTCCAGTAAGATGGCGAACATAATTTTGCACACATTATCCAAGTCTCACGCTGAAATTCCATTCAATTCCATTGAATGAAATTCCAACGGATCGAGCTTATCTCCATCATCCCATCTAAGCTCGTTTGATTTCTTTCTATAGGTACACCTCGAGGTTTTTGAGACTAGTCCAGCAACAATGCCAACAATACAGTGCTTAAAATGCGCATAACACAAGAGATTCGTGCAATAAAACCAGGGGTTTTAAATTGTGTGTGAATTTCAGTGTGAGATTTGGATAATGTGTGCAAAATTAAGTTCGCCATCTTACTGGAGTAATAATCAAAAAGTAACAATTTTTGTGTCTTGAAACAAAAATTCCATTTGTGCTCTCACGATTTGTTACAATATATGACTCGAAAATATTTTCTGTGAGTCTCATATTATAGTCTGAAATGGTGCCGTTTGACAGCCCCACCTTGTAATTCAAAGACTTATAGTAGTCTGGGTGCCAATGGGGAGAACCTTTTTTGTGGTATGTCGTTGATTTTTTTAACGATTATGATAGATTTTGATGTTTAGATTCCGAATCCGAGTGATGCCAAGCTGTAAAAGTTGAGCATTTTTCGTAATTCAAGATGGCGGCCAAAATTTCGGTTCCATTTCTAGTCTACCACGATATACGTCAAAACAAAGCGTCGGACGAAAAAAATCATTCTGATCTTTTTTCTTGTAAATTAAATTTCCAAGAGAATTATACCAAATTCATTTCTCTATCTTTATTAGAAACCGAGTTATGATTTAAAAAAAAGTTAATTTTCGAGAAAACCGAGAATTTGAGTATTTTCAGTTTTTGTTTGCTTAAATCCTCTGACGTATTTATTTGAATCGAGTGATTCAAAATCCCACTGGGTATAATTTTGTCCTCTACAATTTGAGACTAAGTAGGCCTTTCTTTCTTGTATAGTTTTCGAACTAGGGCAGTAAAAAAAATTTATACGAGCTTGTATTGAAATTTCCTCTGGTAATAATATTCTAGATCAATTTCTAGCAGATAAGTCACTTACCGACCTGATTTTTCGTCATGTTCGAAAGGAAGGACCCTTTCAGGATCTCAATCTAAGGATACCTCTAACTATTGTAAAAGTCATCGGATCTCAAAACTATAGCTCATTATTTCCATCTCATTAAGGCGGTCTAAATTCATATATATAATATGTTAAATTTGGTCAAAATTGAGAAAAATAATTTCTGAGAGAATATCGACTTTTCCATCATATACGAAAAAACGTAATTTTTTGCTTACAAATAAGTATATCTTCCTTCCTTATCTAAGTCCTTTGAGATAAAAAATTTAAATTATCATGAAAATGTAGAGAAATTTTTCCTCTTCAATCTCCTATGAATAACTTTTATGGCATCACGCATTTAAGATTGTTAAATCAACTTGAATAAATTTTGAAATTCCATGCATTCATTTTTTTAAGGATTGTCAGGTAATCAATGGACTCTAAATTAAGTTTTTTTGATGGTGCAAAGGTTTATGAGAGGATCAAACATGTAGAAGAAATTATTCCCTACAATTTGAGCCTAAAAATGTGTTTTTATCTTGCTCCAAACTTAATTTTGAGTTTGAAAACCTACCTGAAAAATTGAAGAAAAGTGTTATATGAGGAATGGTCGAGGTCCCACATTGATATCTCATGCCATTCGCATTATATCCAGGTGTGCCACTTTGAGGTTCACACCCTGTATTTGGTGGCTCGTTCTAGTAAGTGATAACGCGCCAGTCTGCCCTAAGAAATTTTCGGCTATACAACATCTGTACGGCCCCCGTCTTTCGGAGGAGACGATTAGCCGTCCAAACCACTACCAAAAGAGTAGTCATCTCTCTCATTACCCACACACAAGCTTAAGAGCTCATGTTAGCATCAACTTCAAGAATAGGAAAAAAAGTTTTGTTGAGGATGCTCACTCACAAGAGCTCAATGATTTTGTGTGGATATCGTAAATAATATAAATAAACATATAGTTTGAGGTGAATTCAAACCCCTGGGAAATGATTTGGAAAGATTGTGCTAAAATAGCTACCAACTCTTGCTGACGGCTTCGGCTATGCCCAAGAATTTTTGATTGTTTGAATTATATTGATTGGAATGAATGGTTGATTTGAAAAGATGTCGGGAGTTTGTGGGGCAGGTATAGTCTTGTCGAGCAAAGAAGACATTTCCTTCAAAATGGCAGCTGTTCAATGCTGTCAGGAGTCGAAATACCATACTGTACCATTCATTATATTACCTCTTATGTTAGTACTTATTTGTACTCATAGTATTATTTTTTCATATTATTCATGTATCATCCTCAATATGTCTCACTTAAGTTTTTTATTTCTATTTATATTCGCTTATTCATTGTATTATTATTACTTACTTTCGAAGAAATTTGTAATACTGAATCGGAAACAGTTTTGGGCTATCAAAACCTGTTGTTTCCATGCCTGTATGCATTTGTGTAAATAAATAAAATAAAAATATTCTCACTCTCGCCACCATCTGTCTCTCATCACATCTCACCAACATTATGTTGGAGAAAGTGATTTTACACTGAAATTTACAGATCTGCGCATGCCCAGTTAGACACTCGCTTCAATCGTCCATTTTGATGGAATGTCTTCTTTGCTTGAGAAGACTATAGGTCTGCGATCAGTGAATCATTTTTAAATATTTAGTATTGGAACAAAACAGCAGTAAAACACTAATGCTTGATAGCTAACTAATAGAAGTACGAGACGTAATAGACGTAATTAGACGATTAATATTTTCTGATAATTATTTGTCTCCGTTTTTCTAGGATGTTACCAGTCCTGTGCAAGTGATTGTGGAAAGTTGGCAATTGATTACACATTTATCACGTAACCATTATGGAATCCTATCAGAACATTTGAAGCCAGTTCTAGAAGCGCTCCACGTTTCACTTGCCAGTTCTTCTGATGTGGTCCAGTTACATTCTGCGAAAGCTCTTGAACAAATTGCTCCTCTCATGGCTAATTCGAAAGGTAAACTGTAGAAATAGAAATTTAATTATTGACATGAAACATTTTACAATGTATGGTCAACGTCTAGACATTATGTAAGTCACAAAATTCAAATTTACAATACAACTTTAGTAGGAACAGTTAATCTCTCACTTCAAGATTAGTGCGCGATAACCTCCTGTCGAAGGACAGCGAGAGCAGTTGCTCTCCGACCAGCCCCGAGCAAGTTGCTCTCTAGAAAACGTTTCTAGAGTAGCCCCAAAAGTGAGTTAAATCACCAGTTACTTTTCCTATTGTCTAAACCTCGATACGTGTAATTTTCGGTCCTTCGATATAGTTTATGAACCCCGCCTTAACAAACTTAATATAATAAAAACAGGTTTCACAGTTTAAGGATGGAATTTCAACTTATTTTATAATTTTGAAACTTGATTTCAAAATGATTTAGGTACTTATTCAAAATTCATTCATTTAACTGTGATACTTGTTTGTATTATAAATTTATTGTATTTTTAAATTTTTATTTTGTGACTTGAATATCATCTATACGGTGTATAAATTCATATAAAGAGTATGGTGCTCCCCTCAGTAAAACTGTCTTCAATTTCTGAACAATTTTTGGAAACTCTGAAAAGTTTCTCAATTTTGAGGGAAATGGGTTGGTAATCTTTATTTCTTCTTGGTATCATTGACCTTTCTCTGAAAGCTAGACTGTGTCTCAGGTAACCCAGAATCGAGCTTCTGTTTCTAATATTGCAGGTTTGATCAAGAAAAGCAGAAAAGAATAATTTCCTACTCCTACAGTCTTGTCAGGCAAAGAAGACATTCCTTCAAAATTGTAGGCTATAGTAAATGGATGTGTTTTTCAATATGCTTTAAATTTTAAAGTCAATTCAAAACGTTGAAAGTTTTCAATCTCTTGGAGCAGATATTGCCTCTATTTATGGACAGAATTTCACGTTCTTTATGTCACGTTTATGTCATTGGAAATTTTTCGATTTTTAGTTCATTTCAATAATTATCGCATAATTAATTAACTAGAAAAGTATTGAACTGTAATTATTGAAATAAAAATCAATATAAATAATTATATATCTAAAAATCGAAAAAGTAAAAAGTAACGCCCCTGGAGAATTAAATTCTCTTTCCAATGACATAAAGAACGTGAAATTCTGTCCATAAATAGAGGCAATTTCTGCTCCAAGAGATTGACAAAAATTACATTGTTCTTAAGCGGTATGATTTTGCCGTTCGGCAGTTTGTCATCCACTACCCATTCACTCTTTAAGTAATCTAATCTCAAAATTTCATATTGTTTTTCTTACTTTTCGGTAGTGAAAATTAGTTCGATGTTCTACTCTATGACAAACCTTGATTTGGACTTTTTGTATAAATTGGTTGAGGAACAATAGTTTTAGGCATTATGCCTGTTGTACTCACCTTTTTATTTAATTGATTGTATAAATGATTATGATTGAAATGGCCAAAGCGAGAGTGTAATTAGGCATGCACAAATTTTAGTGTGATATCACTTCTGCCAACATACCGCTGGTGAGATGTGACGAGAGACATATGGAAAGAGGTTATTTTCATCTAGACTGCTGGCAGCATTGAACAGCTGCCATTTTGAAGGAATGTATTCTTTGCTCGACAAGACTATACCCACATATGTTATAATTTGAATGTGATACATAGCTGCCAGGTTTATAATTTCTCTCGTATAAAATATGCTTTTATTGGTCTAATTCTCATTTCAATTTTGAACAACATACTCTAATAAAACGTGATTTGTTTCACAGACACAGAAGCGCTGTGCATTGAAGAATGGTGCCATCTGTTGAAGGGTGGTCCCCTATTGGGAATCCTACAGAGTTCACATGCAATAGCGGCGTCGGGCTGCGATTGTGTGGCCAACATGGGCGCTAGCATCTACACGCAACTTGCACGAGACCTGCAGCTGCTAGTCATCACCGTGTTGTTTGGTTGCGCCGGCCACGAGGAGTGCACAGGTTTATATATTAATCATTTGAATATTTATTTGAAAGCCCATTATTGATTGGTTGATTGTATATTCTTGTAGATTATTTGTTGAGTTTTTCCTTGTGAGTGAAAATTTGTTCAAGTCAAATGAAATGAACTAAAGTGGCATAACCTAAATATTTCGACTTATACTGAAAAATTGGTAGAGAGACAGTTTTGAGAGTAATCCTGTTGAACCTTCCATTAAGTTTATGTTGTAACATGATAATAGATTATTATGATTTTTTGTGGTCAAGGTAGCCACCCCATACTTACTCGCACACACACTCGAAAAGTTTGTTTATTTTGATTCAGGTGATCGTGAATAGAGTAGTTTTAATAAATCAATTATTAATCAATGTACAGTTAAATTTAAAATAAGTTCATTTTTTCACTGTGAGAAAATTTGCATTCACTATTATTACATACTATTATATACATTATTATATACATATAACTATTATATACATTAGTAGCTCTAATAACAAGTGAAAATTTTAGAATTATATATTTGTTGAAAATGTGAATAATTACGTTCCTGATAGCTATGTGAGATCAGCTTATTTCGCGTATTTGATAATTATATTATACTTGGTACTTGACTGTATCATTAGGTCTGACTTTGTTGAATGCCAATGTGCTCGATTACAATGAAATTTCAATTAATTTACAGTTCGTGCGGCTGCCATACGTGCCATAGCCATTCTGTTGACGTTTCCCTCGCTGGCTGATGATGAGCAGTTTGTGAGCGATGTGAGTGAAAGTGTGTTGAAATTGATCAAAGATCCGTTTTTGTCCGTTCGAATCAAGGCGGCCTGGTCACTGGGCAAACTATGTGAAACACTGCAACATCCCGATTATCCGCATCTGTTGCCATGTGTTTCCGTTGAACACCTTTTCAAAGCCACTTTGGAAGCAACACAGGACTCTGATAATGTGAGTGGAATGTCATATTTTTAATGAGTGTTTTATCGAGATAGATTTCTCAGTTATGTATTCAAATTTGATAAATTCTCAATTTAAAATTATATTCAATAATATAACAATTTAAACATATATATAATAGTAAAATATTACTCTAACAATAGTAATATAACATATAAATGATATTCAATTCGTTGTGTAGGGACTTTGATAATGTGAGTATATTGTCAGTTTTTTTAAATGATTGTTTAATTGAGGTAAATTCCTTAGTAATGTATTCAAGTTTGATACATTTTCAATGGTTATATGATATTCATTAATATAGAAATAGTTATTGTTATTCAATTTGTATTCAATTCAATATAGTGAATTGAATAATTTGAGTGGAATTCCAGTTTTTTCTAATAATTGTTTTATCGAGGTGAATTTCTCAGTGATGTATCTAAATTTTTTATTTTTTTATGTTGATATGATATTCAATAATAATAATAATAAAAATTGATATTAAATTGATGTTATATAGGGTCTATATAGGGACACCGACAATGTAGTTTTTTCAAATAATTGTTTTATTGAGGTAAATTTTCTCAGTGAAGTATTCAAATTTTATACATTTTTAATGTTAATATGATATTCAATATAATACTAATTTATATTCAATTGTTATGTAAGGATTTGATAATGTGAGTGGATAATTTTTTTCGAATTATTGTTTTATTGGGGCAAATTTCTCAGTGATATATTCAAATTTTATACATTTTCAATGGTTATAATTATGATATTCAATAAAATAGCAATAGTTACTTATATTCGATTTGTTATGTAAGGACGTCGATAATGTGAGTGGATTGTCAGTTTTTTTAATGATTAATTCATTTAGAAAAATTTCTCAGTGATGTATTCAAATTTTATAAATTTTCAATGTTGAATGATATTCATCAATACAACAATAATAATTATATTATTATAGCATGGTTTTATTATTATAGGATCAATGCAGTTTCCAAAGATTTGATCTTTGTTTTCATCATACGTTTAGGTCAGAACAGGCGCAGTTCGAGCATTAGGGTACTTGGTGAAATTATTGAGTGACGAAGATGTTAAGCAGCCTCATTTTGTGCCTTTAATTGAGAAAACTGTTGCTGCCCTCACTAAAGCCGCATCTTCTGGATTGAATATGAAGGTATGTATTAGTAATTTCTGCTTTGAATTTGAGCTATCGGTCAAAGCTGTTCTCTTTGCAATCGACTATTTTTTGAGGATAGGCCTATCTATTATTTTTAGGAATGTTTGAAGTTGAACAGATTTTGTCAAGATATGTTCCTATCCTAGTAATTGTTGAGGATATCTATCCATTTTAGCAGTGTATGAGGTTTAATAGGTTTTGTTCAGATCGGTTCCTATTCCAATAAATGATTGAAAACCCATTTATTGATTATCAAAACATGATTATCACTGAATGTCAACAACATTTTTAACAGTTCAAGGTCAAGTGCCTGATTATTAATGCTATACTTTTTCCAATGGTCAAGATTTGCTTTATAAATTTTTATTAGATTGCTTTACATCATATTTTTCTAATATAACCGAATTTAAGCAAAGCTCTGTAATGCTGTTTTTTTTTTTTTAATTAATGATATTCTTATTGCAGCTCAAATGGAATGCTTGCTATGCGCTGAGTAGCTTTTTTGAGAATTCGTCTATCCAATCGATCAGTGCTGTAGCTTGGCAGGTAATTGGAATTTTTACTTTTTCTTCTCGTGAAATTGTAATTTTATTAATCTTTTTTGTTCTTTGTTGGCTCAAACTTCCTTGACTCCATTTTGGAACGAAAGTTTTCTAAATCTTTTCGATCATTTGTAATTGCCATGGTAAGTAAAAGTACCTACTTATCACAAATCTGGTATCTAGTCTGTAATGGTATCTCTACCCTATTCAAGATCACTTGAGACGAAATGAACGAACGTTTTGCGTGTATGTGCGTGTCAAGGTAGGTTTTCCTTCAAGCGAAACGGTCCAATGGTCGGCCACAGTCAAACAGGTGTAGCCAATCACAGCTCTTGTTGTTTAAACTGATGGACAAGACAAGAGCTGTGATTGGCTACAGCTATTCGACTGCGGCTGATCGTCGGACCGTTTTGCATAATGGAAAACCTACCTTCACTCACATACACGTAGAAAGTTTGTTCATTTCGTCTCAAGTGATCGTGAAAATGATAAAATAGTAATTTATCTTATGGTATAGTCTGTCGAAGCAAAGTAGACCCTCTGGCAAGATGAGAAAATGACTCCAGCTCGGTAAATATTAGTTCAAAAAATATTGATTTGGTCTCAAATTGTAGATCAGAATGTTTCCTATCTGTAATTTTTAAACCAATATTGACCGAGTCATTTTCCCATCTTGCCAGAGGGTCTTCTTTGCTTCATCATACTATATCACAGATATTTGCATAAAAATCCATCTGAATTCAGCCATCATCGTGGAATGATATTATAGTGATCAATGCAACGTCACCCAATGAACGAATCTGGCAATGTAATAATATCAGTTGAATTGAATTGTATATTTGTTCAATTGGCCGTGTGCCTCTTAAGTACAATTAACTGCCATCTAATTTTTCCAAAATAGAATTTTATCAATGATTGATAATTAAAGAATGTATGAGATCTAATTCTGGTGATTGAAACAAATCAAATCAATTTGTTGCTACAGACAAACACTTAACAACTTGTATAGGTCTCATCATATTACAAATTATTAAAGAGAACAAATCACATCAGTTTAGAGATCTAGACAATATATCAATGTCAAGATTAAAATATCTTTTCATATTATAAAAACAGGTTGTAGTGTTCTAATTTCTTGTAATGTTCTTAAACTTTCCGAAATCTGAAAATTGATCTTGTTTTCCAGGATCAAATTTTGACAGCTCTCTGTAATATTATCATGAAATGCAACAATTTCAAAGTGCGAGTGAATGCCTGTCATGCACTGCATAGCATTTCTCAACGCAGTTATTTTGGCTCCCATTACTTCACCGTTTGGCAAACTATACTGGATGGCCTGGAAAACGCTTACAACATGCCTGATTTGAGAGAATTCAAACATCAAAATTCATTATTTGATCAGGTAAAATATTGTTTTAGTATTAGTACATTGACTTCAATTCTGTACTCAATCCTTTGACTAAAAAAACGCTTCTAATGAAGTCCTAATAATTCAAGTTCAATTATTGAACTTCAAAGAATATTTAAATAAGTTTTATTGCAAGCAATAGATAGTATTTTTCAGTTTATTCTAATCGAACTTATTTTATTGCAAATAACATTGTACAGATGCAATCGAAATTACTTTGATATTGTAAAGATCTAACACTCGACATTTGTAGCAAAGGTTTACAGCAACGTTTATTTTATTCATTTTTTAATCTAATGATAAATATACACTGGAATAGTAGTTTATGCAACGGTTGTATAATGGGAGCCTTTAAAGCATGAGGTGAGATATGAGTTAGAGCCACGAGCAGCGAGCAAAGCGAGCGTAGCGAGTGCTTCAAGTATCTCACGAGTGCTTTAAAGGCCTAATACAACCGTTGCATACACTATTTTATCTACAGGGTGTTCCGAAAATAATATACTTTTCTTAAAATTACATATTATACTGTACATAGTGAATTATGTGTTTGTGAGTGCATCAGGTCTCACCACAAAAGGTCTGAGAAGCAAAATTTGTAGGTATGAAACTTGCAGAGCAGTTGGTAGACTAGCTACCCATACAGAGTGTTCCAAAAGCAAAATGTTTCCATTCATGTTGAAATTAATCAAAAGAAGAATTGCTGTGTTGTTATGCAGGCTTATGTTTGAATAAAAGACTAATTAGCTTTAATCACACCACACGTTTCTTCCTTGATTTTATTATTTGAATAGCCTAAATTATAATAATCTATTATATTATTATTATTTTATTATCTAATAAATTTCAATCGCTGTCAAAGACCTGGACAGAGGAATAAATGGAATATTCGCATGTTATTTCCATAGAATAACTGTTTGGTGGTGTTCTCTATAATTCTCCTGGATTTCATTCCAATATTGGAAATTAAAGGCCTGGTAAGGCTATATTATAAGTTGAAAAACAACATCCATTCCAACATATATAAGGGACTTATACATATTAGACTTGATCCATATAGGGCTAAGAAATAAGACACTTTCAATGTAACAATGTATAAGATTTCTTTTCGTGAGTAGGCTACCTCAGGTCTTATCACAGAAGTAAATGTGCATATAAAGATAGCATAGGAGTTGGTAGTTAGTGGAACACCTGCTGTGACCTGCTTACTATTATCCAGAATGTCCCAAAAAGTAAAGTGCTTTAATTTTTGTCAAAATTCATTGTTACAAGAAATGCTTTAATTTTATTATGTATAATTATCTTTTCAATCTTATATAATCATCTTTTAAAAGCACTTTCCAATTTTTCAATCATTTAATTGCTTGCCACTTTGCTACATTAATATTTTTAAAGTTCTTTCTGTTTTCTTTTTGATGTCAGGTGACCATACTCAACAAAGCTTTGAGAATCAATTACACTACACTAGAGGTATAGCTAGTAATGTTTTAAGACTCCCTAGATCGTATTCAACTTTTTTCCAAAAAAAACTTTATATTTCTAGGTCCAAAATTTTACAATCATTTACCAGACAATGTAAAACGAATAAACAATAGACATTCTTTTAATAAACAAATCTTTAAATGGTGGTTGAACCCTAATCTTGATAATATTGAGGATTTCTTTACTGTTATTGTTTAAACTTCTATTATTACTTTTATAGATAATATATGCATAGATTTTGTAGCAGTATTAAGCAAATTAATTTTTTTATTTTCTTTTCAATAATCAACTCATTTCACAAATTTTTGTTTCAAAATCCAACTGCCTAATGTACAATTTGAAAAGCAATTACTCTACAGCGTAGCAAAGATTATTGATTGAGGTATAAAACTTGTCAAAAAAATATAGTGTGCACTGGGGATCGAAACGAGATCCACCGGGCGGAAGTCTGCAGCTTTACCGCGACTCCAACTAATCTTGTTGAAGTTAGAGCGATAAAAATTGAATTTTGAACTCACTCACATCCAGTTATTAATTCAAATCTACAGTACATGGTTCTTGAAAGAAGGCTAAATGCAGCATTCAAAAGAGAATCTTGAAGCCAATGAATAGATAGAATTATTATTATGCAAAATTAAAAATAAACTCAAATTTGGGCATGGAGGTGAATGAAACAGGCTACATTTGTTTTTCAACTTAAATCTTGAATGAAGTTCTTAGCTTATTCAAATCATTCCCGTTACTTTTGGAGCTCAACAAACTTGTCTGCGTTATACAGAAAATGTTTTCAACTAGACAAGTAACATTGGTTTTGTAACTAATTATTTAAAACAAGAAGTTAGTGAAGAAACATAGAATTTTCTCAATAAACATTTGCTCTTAGTGTGAACTTAGTGTAAGTTCAAACAAACAGTCTAGTAGCCTAGTAAGTTATTAGCCTACCGTAGGCCTCTATTCATAACTCATGTTACAATTTAGTTGTTTTTAAATCCGAAATAGACTAATTATCTTTAAAATATAGGCCCAAGTTAACAATCAAAACGTTTTACATACCGTATATAGCTAACTTGCCTTCTGGAGTTGGAAGAATTTCATTCTCAATGTCATCCTTCGAGACAAGTTATTAAGCAATTTATAATAGGAGTTAAGATACTATAAACTTCAAGATATATTAAACTATCTAAACTTTAGACTATTCAAATACCGTACGTAAACTGAAATATTGATGAACAGATTCCGTTGAATTAAAGCATTATCTCTTGTCGCAAATCTTAGGTTAGAAGATCAGATCACTGTGTCGGTTGTTTACTTGTTTATCAGCCCGTTGTGAAATGGTCAAATGGAACACGGAATGAATCCTGGAACAGTGTCGTAAAGTGACAACTGTATCGTAATGAGAGTTTTTCGATACAGTCCTGAAATTCCATTTTGAAATGATAGCCATTTCAATTTAGATTGTAAAACTGAAACAGGAACTTTTTGATACGCCTGTAGATAAAGAAAGAAGAGACATAGCTCTAAGTATTTATTACACAATATTCATCTAAATATAGGTCAAATTTCTAGGTTATAAGTCCAAATTTCTGTTCCAGCCTGTAAATTTTGTAACAAATGTTTCTGTGTAACTGAATACTGATCATTTATAATTCATGAACATAACATATAATTTATAATGTCTTATGCACCTAATAAATAGAATAATAGAAGCTTCTAGTGAAGTCCTAATTGAACATTGAATAATATTAAAATGAGTTTTATTGCAAGTACTAGATAGTTTATAGACTTTTATAGTTTATTCCAATTGAGCTAACTTTATTGGTAGTAAAACTGCTCAGATTCAATTGAAAATACTTTATTAATTATTATTATCACTTTATTATAAAAAATATAACACTCGACATGAATTTTCAGCAATGCTTATTTTGTAACGAATTTCTCTTTATAAATGTACCCTGATCATTTAAAATTTATGAACATGTAATGTTTGAAAAATAATCAATAAAAAAAATAGATCAATAAATCTACAATCAATAAAAAAATAGTCCATGTCGTGTAAAGTGTAGAAGCCAATTCACATTCTATTGACCTAGTGAAGCATTTCTAACAAAAAATTATTTTCCACAGCTTTGTCTGAATGTTTGCCAACTGACACTGTTGGTCACAATTGAAGATCTTGGCCGGCTAGCTGACATTCTAGTCTTCAGGATGGAGGTGGCTAGTGAACATATGCAGAAGTTTCAGAGAAATGCACTACCCGAGAATACGCAGCCAGTCATTTCGGCCAGATCACATGTTTCGTCAATCAAATTACCAATGGATTCAACTCAAGTTCAGCGATCGGCTCTGGATATGCTGATCAACATATTTGCAGCTCCAACGTGAACTTTTATTCAATTAGAAATCAGGTAACACTGTAACAGATAACTCATCAAGTAAGACGAGATGTGTCCGTCCTTATGATCGTTAGATTATTATCTACAAGGCGTTACCAATGGAAAGAAATTGTATGTAAGGTGTTCTCCTAGAAGATCTAAAATACGGATACTATGTATCTGTACTATGTGTCCATACTATGTATCCGTATTATGTATTCTAGTTTCCGTGAGTGTTCTTGTTTCAGTTGAAATGATGCTGATGATTGCATATGAGTAGTTATGGCATGGATTGTTCTTATATAGTAAAGTTGAACAATAACACACATAAAAATGAACAGTAAATATTAACTATCATCTTCTACCGAAGGCTGTAATGAGATGATAATTTTGTGTTATTGAGATCTTCATGATTTTGGTTTGTATCAGTATTACCTGTAGGGGCATTGATCAAGATTTTTTGGTGTCATTCAAGAAAAATACATTTTTCTATTATCACGCTGTTTAACACGTCCTGTGTTTGTCCAGATGTAGATGCTAGGTTTTGCTCCTAGATCCATCTTTAAAGTCTTCTGTCCAGGCAAGAGGGTAGGCGAGGTTGCCCTCGACGTGCTTTAAAAAAAGTAATTGATTGATATCCATACTGACGATTAGTAATTGCTGCTTTCAAATCTCTTTCATCATAGCCTTCATCCTCCATCATTGTTAGAAGGTCTCCAATGCCAATACGTTTATTGATAAGCGTCATTCTCTTATGCACTAGTGTGTTGTATGATGAATTCTTAGGAATGTTAAAAAGTTCATGCTGCATGCAAGCTGGTAGGGACTCAATATCAGCTCCATTGTACAATGCTTCTATACTTTTGAATTGCGCCATCTTGTAGGTAGAGGGTTTTTAGGTTGATGCAGTATTTTAGGCAGCTCCATAATTCTGGAACAATGATTTGGTGTAAGGAGGCTAGCAAAATTACTATAAAGCTTTCTCCTATTCATGCAGATCAAATTAGCAAAGTTAAAAGTAAGCGGCATTCAAATAATGTTTTGTGTCTAACCTGATTTTTCTCTATCTCTATCTCTCTCTCTCTCTATCTCTCTCTCTCTCTCTCTCTCTGTCTAGCGCGCGGTACTTTATGAGGATATTGGATTTATGGTCCCTTTTGGGAAATCGCTTATTCAACATGATATCGAAATTATAAGTAGAGAAAAATGATCATAAAAAATGTGGATTAAAATGCTCTCCTCCTCTCTCGCAAATTTTTCGTTTGAAAATTCAATATTTTTGGTGCTTATGAGGATATAACGGTTTTCGAGTGAAAGATCTTTATGAGGATATGAGAGAAATTGTGATACTTATGAGGATATGAGAGAATCTTTAGTACTTAGAGGGATACGAGATAACTTGGTACTAATGAGGATATGAGCAAAATCTTGGTACTTATGAGGATATGAGAGAACTCTTAGTACTTGGAGGGATATGAGAGAAATCTTGGTACTTATGGAGATATGAGGTAACTTGATACTAATAGGGATATAATATAATACTATAAGGATAATAGAGATAGTCATTACTTGGACAAAAATGTTTATTTTTTTTTTACTCTATGTAATGATAAAACTGTAAACAACTTCGAAAAAACTGAACTATCACAACAATCTACAAAGATTGTTCTGGGAGAAATAACAGCGTTCAATTTAAATAATTATGGAATTGACAGAGAGATCTATATTGAAAAATACTTGCAATGCTTCAGTGTAATTAGCGATGATAATTCAATTTAGGTTACTCAAATCTCAGTAAACAATATTAATAGCAATTTTATTGGGTACTTTCCCATTGAAAGCAACCTCGAAAGATATCAATATTAAACATTAAACATTTCAATTTTCATTTCATTAAGTAGATTTTGGACGTTTTTAAGGTTATGAATAGCATAATATATATTCAATCCTACTTTGAATATATCAATGAAAATGATATATTGATAAATTGATCCTGCAGCTGCAGGAAATGGTTAAGCTAAACAATATTAGTACTATGATTATGAGGTATAAAAATCACCACAATATTGCATTTTGAAACTGTATTTATTATTGAAATAACTATCAAACATAATTCAATTTGCATCTTCTCAAGTTGATAGAATAAGAACTCAGCACTCTTGAATAGGGAATATACAATTATAATTGTATGCAAAATTAAATGACTCAAACAGCTTTAGTATAAAAAAAACATTATGAAAGAAAACTTTTCCTCTCAATAATTTGTTTGCAATGAACAAATCTTCAATAAAGTTGAACAGAATTATTATATAATAAAATTTGTAGAACTTATATTAATGGTGTTGTGTATCCATTCTTTTTTCCACTTTAAAATTTAAAACTCAATAAAAATCACTTAAAAATGGAAATAAACTTACTTAATAGTAGTTACTATAGTTTCAACCTGTTGTGTGGCCATCTTCTTTTGGTACAGGATCAGGATATCATCAACATATCTGAACCAGCTGATGATTTTATCTGTTTTATTAAGAATGTGTTTCTGTTCAATATTATGGACAAATATTTCAGCTAAGATGCATGAGATAGGACTTCCCATGGGGAGACCAGTTGGTTGTGAATAATATTTGTTGTTGTAAGTGAAGTAGTTTTGGGATGTTACCAAGTTTGTGAGATGCAAAATTTCTGTGATTTGTTCTGGTGGTGTGTTGTTCTGTTTTAGCATTATTTCAAGATACTTCAAGGTTTCAGGGATTGGTACATTTGTGTATAAATTTGAAATGTCTATTGAAGCTAATGTGGTGTTTTGTGGAAAGTGGATGTTTTGTAGTTTTGTTGTGAGGTCAATGTTGTTTTTTACAGCAGTGTGGTTGTGGAAGGTAATATTGTTTCTGATAGTAGTGTCCAGTTGTTTGGCTAATTTGTGAGCAGGTGCTGTAGTGTGGTTGATGAGTGGTCTTATTGGTGTGTTCAGTTTGTGGATTTTTGGGAGGGCATTGAGTCTGGGAGCTTGTGGGTTGATTTGTTTGAGGAATCTTTTCTGATTGTCTGTGATTATGTGTTTGGTTTGAAGATGGCCACACAACAGGTCGAAACTATAGTAACTACTATTAAGTAAGTTTATTTCCATTTTTAAGTGGTTTTTATTGAGTTTTAAACTTATATTAATGTTGTGAAACCTTTCCATAATTAATAAAACTCCTTGAGATTGTCTAATTCCACTTTATTTAACTTATATTCACTTACAGTACCATGGTTTCATGTTAAACATGACACATCTTCAGCTCTGTAAAGCATGCTTCATGGGGAAGCATGCTATAAGGAAGATGTGTTATGTTTAACATGAAACCATGGTACTTTAAGTGAATATAAGTTGAATAAAGTGGAAATAAGACAACCACAAGGAGCTTTATTAATTATTATATATTTAGATAGCAGAATAATTGTCTTTCAATTCAAGGAAAATGACAACATCAATATTGATAAATGGACAATACATTGAATAATTACTAAAAATTGCCTCTTCATTTGTTTCCAATAGAGCCCCAGTAATATACTTTGAGACAAATACTATGATAGTTGTACCACACTTTGAACACAAAGCTTCGGCATGAAAAATAATAGGAATACATAGGTTAACAATTTCAATGTAAACCAGTGTCAAAAAGTTTTTTCAATGCTTGATTTGTGGCATGATTCAGGCTCTAAGGCTGCCACAATGCCATTTTTTCATTCGCTGACATTTTTTCAAGACAGTATGGATTTTTTTCTAATGGCTCACTCTTCAAAATGCGTGGAATATTGAATTTTCAAGTGAACACCATATTGGTAATGATGGTGCACTGTTCCATGCATTTTAAAGAGTAAGCCATTTAAAAAAAATCCACATATTGATTTGAAAAAGTTTTAGAGAATGAAAAAAATGGCATTGTGGCAACCTTAGAGCCTGAACCATGAAACAAGAATTCAAGAATTGAAAAAACATTTTGACACTGGTTTACAGGTAAGTTGAAAAAGTAGCCCAATTTTTTAAGACTTGGTGAATTATTACAACAGCTTCTTTATCCTCTCTTGTATGATTGCATTAACTCTCCATTTGATTTTTAGATAGTTTCCTTTTCCTTGGAACTATGGATATTTGTTTATCAACTCCTCGCATCGTTTCTTGGTAGGTGGTCTCTTTCCTAGAATCATCTCTTCAGCAAAAAATGCAAAGCAAAAAATCTCCTCTTCACTACACTGTACTCTAATAATCTTTTTCTTGACAGAGTTTTTGACAAAGGGTGAGTGTAAAGGCAAAGTTGGCTTAGCTGTTGGCCTTCTCTCATTTGAAGAAGGGCTGTAGCCAGAATTGTCATTGAAGTTGTCTGTCTTCTTCTTCTTCTTTTTCTTCTTTTCACACTCAGGTGGGGTCGGCGTTTTGGGTCCGTCATTGAAGTTGTCTGTATTGGAGAATAAATTTGTATCAAAGTCATTGCCTCCAGCATATTATGTTTCATTCCAATCATTCAATGTATTTGTTTCATCTTGTTCAGAATCACTGGTGCTATCAGTAGTTTCAGTCAGCGGTACTTCAAAATCACTCAGTTTTTTTCCTTGATATTTTGTGTTATTTCCCTGCTCCAGAGTGAGTAAAATTTTACTTATTTGCGTTTTGAGAATGGTCTCTTCAAGCATTTTGTAATACTGTTTGTGCACAGAAGGGTTGTGGCCCATATGTTTGCAGAGAGCATTGAAATTATTCTCAGACAAATTGAGCAACTGTGACACAGTGCTAATATGTTTTCTCAACTTGGTAGATGTCAATTGAGATGGCGGTGTTGCACAACACTTTTCTGCCATTTCTTTGATGGCTCCAGATCCTCTAATGCAGTGCTGTGAAAAAGGCCGACAGAACAAGTATATATTTTCCTTTAAAACACAATTTTTTTCACGGATTGCAACCAGATGATCTAAACATTTCACCATATCTGGGGTTAACAGGCAGTCCACTTTAGCTCCTTTTTCCCTCTTAAGTATACAATTTCCAAGTCTGAAAACATTTTGACTTCACTTAGAGATAGCATTTTTTTCAATCTCGCCTTGAGGCTCTTCAGCTTTTGATCTATTATTATAACTACTAAGCTCCATCAGAGAAACCTCTCCCACTCGTCGCCTATTGAACACTACAAGGTGCGTGAGGATAACTTTTGTCAGTTCAGTATAGGTTACATCTTTGAAATTACTCATAATAAACTCTTTCTCTTTTGAAATAATAAATCGATTCAATTTCATTATATCCTCTGTGGATGGCAGCTCAATCTTTTTCTTATACCTTCTCCTATTCAGCACATCGTTTGCAGGCCCTGAAACTAAAGTGTCCCACTCATCATTGAATAATACAAGAAAGTCCTCTATGTTATTTCTCAGGACATCATCACACTCAACTATACTTTTATTTCTCACGATCATGGCTATCTTTTTTAGGTGATGACCCAGCTTTTTCCCTAGTGATGGAGTGCCAGCATCTACACTCATTTCATGCACTGCTGATGCAACAATGTAAAAGTTGTCTTTCATTACTAAATGTTTAGCAGAACTAATTATTTTCTTGATTTTTTCTTTTTTACTTTTCAGGTGGATAATTAGTCTAGCATGTAGTCTGAGTTTGAAAGAGATTTGGTTTTTGAGTTGTAGGAGGAATTTGTGCTTAACGGCTTGCTTTGACCCAAATGTGCAAAGAGTCTTATCATATACAATCACCTAATACTGTGGGCATCATACATTAACAAACTGTCAGGGACTCTATTCAGACTAAGCTATTTCAAGAATAAATAAACACTTGTACTTACTCTTCCTTGTTTCCAATGCACACACACAATCCAAAATCTCTTACATTATTTTTTCTTGTGCTCTTTGTAACATTGGATTTTTTAGCCAAATCGGCAATTGCAAGTTTCAGACACTCAATTATTTTCTTAAATTTTGGATCATCCTTATTTTTAGAAATGAATATGGATTTTTCCGCTACCCTCCTCCATCTCTCAGTATCCTTTACATTTCTGATGTCTCATAAATTGGTGACTTCTATTTTGACGATGAAACCTGAATTCTGAGAAGAAGAGGGCACTTTTGATGACATTATTTGAATTTTTTCCGGATCATGTCTTTGATAGGCATATAGCCGCGTATCGACAGTCCGAGGCATGTGCCACGAATGCCTCGCAGTACAGTCTGGTGACGCAAAAAAGTATAAACTCATGGCTGAGGCATATGTGTGAATATAATCTGCAATAATCAAAAATAATTATAATTATAGTATAGTATATAGTATATAATTATAACTATAATTATAATAAAAATCTGCATTTTTTGTAACCAAAAATGCGAGCACCCAAACAAATTGACTAGCGCCATCAAGCGGGAGACAAAGCAACTAAGCTCTGACAATTGATAATTTGGACTTTGGAGGTTAGTTTGTGCTCAATTAGTAGATAAAAATTCAAGGCAATGCTTATTATTGCCTATTAGAACCTTCTGGACCCAAATAGAATTCTTAATCACAAAAATGCTTAGGAATGAGGTACAATTTTGAGGTTAGTTTGTAGAATTGTTCGTTGTGCGTTGCGAGGTAACAGGCACTGCTCGCTGCGAATTGTGTGCAGCGTTTGCCTCGCTGCTAGCAAACCCGGTATCGACAGTCCACATGCGTGGATGTGTGGCACATGCCTCGGACTGTCGATACGCGGTAGATAGTAGACTAGTAGTAGTACTCTTTTTTTGTGTCAACAGACTGTACAGCGAGGCATTCGTAGCACATGCCTCGGACTGTCGATACGCGGCTTATGTATTATTCAAGTGTGTGAATGGTGTGTGAAACTATGAGTGAATGTTTTCAGCATCAAAAATTTTTTCCATATTTACTCCTACTTGCGAGCAAATTTTATAATTTAGCAAGTAGTATTTTTTATTTTGACATTTTTTTAGCTTTTGGCATTTTTGTATATAAAACATTATTGATAAATCTTTTTTATGATGTATACTTTCATTTTCTTAAAAACTTGTTTTGTATGATGAATTGTATTGCTCAAGTGTCAAAACAAATAAATATTTGATTTGATAATACAGGAGAGTTTTTTGCTGAAATACCATTAAAATTTATATTTGGTTTTTGTGATGATTATAAAAGAGTTCTTATCAACGCAAAAATAGAATTGATTCTAAATAGATCTTCAAACAATAATAATGCAGTGCATTTCCCACAAGATTAGATTTCTTTATTCATATAGACAATAACAATGCATTCATGCTTTAATTCTAGATTGCTTAAATAAAGTACGTAATAATATAAAGGAGTAAGTGTATTTCTATTATACAGAAATGAATATACAGTAGCTATTACTTCTATATAAACGTCACGAGCTGAAAACATAGTAACATTATTCAACAAACACGGATACACATGAACGCGAAATTATAGAAATTTTATTAAAATATATTTAATTGGCATTTTCTTTTAAATTACGACTGAATAATTGTCTGGATGAAAAGGCGAAGTTTGGACATAAAGATGTCCATTCTTGGGAAAGGCCAACAAAGATGTCCTTTCCATTAACACTTGGCCTTAAAAGTTAAAAACATAATGTTTACACTGCTTATAAATGATGTAAAAAATGTTGGTAATTTCAATTGGAATTTTAAAAGCAGATTAAGATTAATGGAACTTTTCTATAAATATTCAGGAAAAAAGAAGATTAAAATAGTAATCTAAATTTAACTTAAAATTAATAACTACTAGAAGTAATGAATAATTGTTGATGATGGGGTGAATTATGTAAGTTGAAATTACTACTGCAAATGATGGATGTATGGACATGGGGTCCATAACGAAGGTTGAACTTATTTATACAAAAATTGCAAGTATATTTACAAGTAAATTGAATAGGTGATGGATGGAGGATGAAGGGTTGTCATGCTATTGCTCTAGGGTTGAACGTTTTCGGTCATTTTCTCAACAAGATATTTTCTAAGTTTCATGATGAAGCTTGCTCTACTCTCAATACATCTTATAGAATCAGGTAGTGCATTCCATGCACGGCAACCAGAAACTAGAAAGGACTTAGTATAAATGGTAGTACGGTGATTTGGAATCCTCAAAGTATTTTCCCCAGTTCTAGTATGTGACACGTCTATTCTCCTGCCTTCAGAAACAAATTTGAAATCATCTTTAAAATAAACTGGTTTACAATGTTTTAAAAATCTCTAACAAGTTTAATTATTCTAAAATTTCTCTGATCGGGTAGCTTTAGAGTTGAACTTGAAATGTGGGCTTGGGTGATTCGTTCATGGCGTTGGAGAGAGTAAACAAACCTTAAACAATAATTTTGACAACGCTGTAGTTTATCATTCAGTGTAACTTGCATGTCGTTGAGTACTGAGTTGCAATACATTAAGTGAGGGAAAATTAGTGATTTTACCAACAACAGTCTGATATTCCTAGGAAAAATGTCTTGTAATTTCTTCAATGAGTGCATGGCTGAAAAAACCTTCTTACACGTTTTATTAACCTGTTCTGACCAGTCTAAATTTTTATTCATGATTATTCCCAGGTTTTTAACAGAGCTACAGTAGGGGATTTCAATACCATCAATGGAGATTTTATTGATTGTGTTCATATCAATATTATTTACTAAGCGTGAGTAACCAATTACTATTGGCTGCGTTTTATTAGGATTGAGTTTGAGGCCATTTTTCTTTGTCCATTCGAATATTAAATTTACATCGTGGTTGATTTTATCTACTGTTTCGTTTATTTTTGAGATGGGGCAGCTGGCATAAATTTGAAGGTCATCAGCGTAGGTATGAAATTTAGAAAACTTTATGACAGAAGGGAGGTCATTTGCATAAAGCGTAAATAGGAGGGGGCCTAGAATAGAACCTTGTGGGACACCGTGTATATCATTTTTCCATTCAGATTCATTATCACCAATGGATACACATTGTTTTCTATTTCTAAGATAGGAGTTAAACCATGATAGTGTTTGAGCACTAAATCCGAGGATAGCTAACTTACTAAGGAGAATATTATGGTCTACAGTGTCGAATGCTTTAGAAAAATCAAACCGGGTTAATATTGTGCATTTCCTTTGGTCCATAGCTAGCCTAATATCATCAGTTACACGCAGAAGAGCTGTTTCAGTTGAGTGAGATTTCCGAAATCCAGATTGAAAGTTATGTAATTTGTTATTCTGTTCTAGAAAATCTACAACTTGACCGTGAACTAGTCTCTCTAGTACTTCAGAAAGGGCAGGAAGAATACTAATTGGTCTAAGATCTTCGACCTTATTGGGTGAGGGGACTTTATTCAAAGGACGAACTAGAGCAAACTTCCAATTTTCAGGGAACTGACCTGTTTCAAGGAACTTGTTAAAAATAGTAGTGATGGTTGGTAGAACTGCAAATACCATTTTCTTTATGAATTTAATAGAAATTTTGTCGGCTCCAGTAGCATTACTGCGCATGTGTTGTATAGCTCTAAGAGCCTGATGTTCAGAAATATGTTTAAAATGAAATTGATTAGCAGGTTGTATGTGAGTGTTAGCTACTTGATCTTCTAGAAAATTGATGTGATCAGTAATAGTAGTTTCGTCACGTTGAGTCAAGTGTGAGGTAAAATAGTCATTTATGTCATCCAACGGTAGGTCGATTTCTGTCTCAGATTTTTGTTTACCTAGACCAAATTCTTTTATTCCACGCCACAATAGTTTAGAGTCTAGTTTATTGTCAGTCATGAAATGAATTTAAATATCTTATTTTTGAATTTCTCAATTGCTGCTTGACTTTATTTCTCAAACTTCGATATTCAATTAAACTATTCAGGTCGAGCGTTTTCTTAAATTTTCTGTGAGCTTTGTCCCATCATTTTTAAAATGTCGTCAGTCATCCAAGGTACCCGTCGTTTCCTGTTTATCCTCCTGGTAACGAATGGTGCGTGCTTGTTGTATATATCAAGAGTCCAGTTTTCAAATGTGTCAACCATGTTATTAACTGAGGGAAGTCCATCAATTTGATGCCATGGAGTCAGAGCTACGTCAGTCAGGAAAGCGGTTTCGTCAAAGTGTTTGAAGTCCCTATAAGTAATAAGTTTCTGATCTGGTTTAGGGGTCTTATGAGAAAGTACACAATAGATTAAATCGTGTCCGGAGATAGCAGGGACAGAGATTTGACCTGTTTCTACTACCTCGTTTGGATCGCTAACTATAAGAAGATCAATAAATGTATCTGATTCATTTGTATGATGAGTTGGATCAAGTGGGAGAATAGTCATATTGAGACATTGAAATATTGTAGTCAGTTGGTGAAAGTCAAAATTCCGATTTGTCATTAAGAGATCAGTGTTCATATCGCCCATAACTAGGATACGGTTATAGAATGGCAAGAACTGGAGTAATGCATTTTCAAAATCTGTAAAGTGACCTATTTTTGGCGGGCGGTAGCAGATCCCAACTAGTAATTTATCTGAACTAGTTAATGATAATTCAAGCAGCATAAACTCAGGCCTAGCAGCGTATTCTTGAACCGATGTTGATAATATTTTAGTTTTGATGCCTTCTCTTACATACACAGCCACACCGCCACATGCTTTATTTAAGCGATCATTACGAAATAGATTATAACCAGGCAGAGCAACTAAGTTTGATGAAATGCTAGGCTTCAAAAATGATTCTGATATTCCAATAACATTGAAGCTATGAAAACGGAAGATTGCTCTAAGTTCGTCAATGTGACAGGTAAGGGATTGTACGTTTAGATGAGCAATTTTAATCAACTTTTTATGTGGCCGGAGCTTATCTGTTAAAAGGAGACCTGTATCGTTATTTATGTTATTGAGATTATTATTCAAGTTGAAATGAATTGAGGGCGAGCAAGCAGAGTTGTCAGAAGGAAACATTATGACATATTGTTAATAAAATACAGTTAGAGCAGAGCATGACGATGAGGATGAAACTAAAACTAATGAAGTAACTAAACCTAATTATTACAAAAGTCTCTTTCACTTGAGGAATCGAGTGCATCATGAAAGCGCTGACATTTCGGCTCCCTCCACATTTATATTATCAGTTCTAAAATTCACTGTACACTAGAGGTATATGAGGTGTTGAACACTATTTTTGAGAGCACAACCAATCAATCTAGAAGACGCTTTGTGATAGCTCAGTTTTGATATTCGCTGCCGCACTTGTAAGTTGAAAGTCTTGATAACATGAGATCCAGTGAATTCCAGCCAATGAATAAGGAGTGATATAGCGCGATCTGGAGCGTGAGAGAGAAATTGACCGAGTACAGCCGAACTGTAACAAGAAAAAAGGGAGCAGAAGGAGCAGCAGAATACAATTCAGGTGGAATGTTACTAAATAAAAGAGTACTAGAATACACAGCGGGGACCAATCTCAAGTTCGAGTACTAATCTGGGAGAGGTCACGTCAAATTCCGACTATATAACTCGCTGCACTCCATTCTTGTCATGATTCACCGCCGTGCACCCAAGAATCAGTGCTAGAGCTGTCATTATACTACTAACTGTATTATATTATTTATTATGCAATCACTTGATCGCAAAAAATATTTTTTTTCCTGTGGCATTAAAGTCGTATTGCAGGAGTATGTATGTGTATAGATATCAATAAAAAGTTGTGCAGTCTCTAGCTGAAAGTGGAACTGATTATTCTATGGTGTACTTGTGCTATATAACATGTCCAGGGCAGGCGAGTTTGGAAGTCATTTGAACAGTTATAGAGAAGCTTAGGATTATTATGGAAATTTGATTGTTGTAGCACCAAGATCAGTTATACTTAACAAAAATCACGAAAAAATCGTTTCTCTCTCAGCAAAGCAGTTTTTTATATTGATATGTCATGATTGTTGCATGCAAGATAAACACATTTATGTGAGAAGATGCAAAAATATTACAAAACATGGGAGCAATAATTCATTAAAACAGTAAGTGTCAGCTCATGGGGTTATTAAAATTAGCCAATGTGACAGAGATACGGGATGAAAACATATAACTGTATATTTAGATGTAATTACAAGGCTCTAGCCACTTTCAATTTCACGTAAGTCGGGCATCGGAAAATGTAATTGAAAGGGTTAAAGCAGAATTAAAGGGGTATAGAGAATACTAACAGATTTAGAATGATGATGATATAAGTTCATTCTGTATTAGATGGAATTCACAAATTAGCTTCCAAAATTTAATTCAAAACGTTACAAAAGTGAAAAGTAACATTTAACGTTCAATAATATTCTACGTTTTATTAGGCTGGAAGACAAGTTTAAAATTATGCTAGATGAGCCAAGAATCTGAATTAAAGAAGATCAATGATTATCCAGAACTTAAAAAAGATTCGTACTAGTTCAAAATGATTGCTTTAAATTATTATTTTCTATTCTATTAAAATATTCAAATAACATTAAAGAAACTAAAATTTAATATTACAGTCAATAATTATTTATACTCTTTTTATGGCTCATAAGTTTGATTTTCTCAAGTTGGCCGAATAGCTGGAACTAGAAGAATTATCAGTTACCCTAATAATAAGATGAATAAGTGAGGTGGAATAACTATTATTATTTCATAATGTGAGTGAGTTTGTATATTCATGCAGATAGTGGGAGGGGCCAACATGACTGACATGCATGCTATTCAGTGATTTAACTTGCCTGTGGGATTTTGAGAAGATCCGTCATCCGCTCCACTGTGAGGACCACCTTTTTGCCTCCCTGGGTGACGGCGATCTTGATCCTCCCATCTTGCGACCATACTGATCTTGGCCCGAACCGGTCCATAGCCGCGTTGAGGATCTTCAGCCGTTCCGATGTAAGATCTTCTCGAATTGTCACTCCGGTGCCTTTCAGGTTCTTCTTCGCATCGAAGATCATTCTCCTCGTCCGATAGCTCAGAAGGCGAATGATGATCGGACGATCTTTCGGTTTGGCTTGTCCGGGTTTAGGTGGTTGACGTCTTCCGACACGATGCGACCTATTCAACATCTTCCAATTTCACCGGCACTTTCAGCTTCTCGTTGAAGATATGTAGCGCCAGCTGGTCGGTGTCTTCGCCTTCTTTTTCCGGAATCCCGAATATGCGAAGCGAGTGTCTGCGACCATATTGTTCAAGGTCGTCGACTTTCAGGTGACAATCGACCTCGAGCTCGCGAACCTTTTCAACCAGCCGTTGATTTTCTTTCTTCAGAGCCTCAAAATCCTCCATAATTGTTTTCAGGGCCGTTGTAACCGCGGTGGTGACAGCCCTTTCGATGTGAGCCCTCATCACTTGCAGTACTTCTTCGGACAATGGGCTGGAAATAGCGTGGGATTCACAAGCAGAGAAAGATAAAGATCTTATTTTAG